>JAHDVE020006372.1:0-165000 GCA_022606495.2 Halesus radiatus
TATAAAATAGGTACATAAATGAATGTACAAATATAGCTGCAGTATTACAACTGTAATTACAAGTACAATGAGAAAGAATAAAATTAAATTTATTATGTAAACGCATTATGTACACTCCCCTTCTCTACTGCATAAAAGAGAAGTGTAGTATTGTAAACTAAATTAAAATGTATTCAATTTTAATAATAACAAAATAAATAAAATAATTTAAAAAAATATTGACATTAATATTATAATTATGCTGTACGAAATTCCGATACATAAATGATTGCAGTGCCGACTATGTAGTTGTTCCAACTTCCTTGCAGTTGCCCGTGACCTTAATCCGGGCGGCGCAATGTCAGCCGACGTTGACCTGAGCAAGGTCGAAAGAGTTCGGCAATAATGTGTCATTCGATTTATGCATGTACAATATGTACTGTACACTCTACGTGTTGTGTGTTCTGTGTGCATGTGCATTTATGTTGTGCTCACAATGTATCATAATACATAGAACGTCTGGTGTCAAGACTGATGTATGGCGTAGTAGGTGATTTTGTGTTGTTCTGAGCGGATATAACTACGTTGCACTTTTTAAGGACAATTTTTAACAGATAAACGAAACTAAATGTATGCTATGGTTCGTGAAGTATCGGTTTTATAAAAAAAATTATTTGAATCCATAACCATGAAGCGTAATTATTCACTTGAATGGGATTTTATTAATGCATTGTGCACCATCACATCAATATGGACCTGAAAATTTCGCGTTATTTTTGGCGAACTTCCCGTTATTTTTGGGAAAAGTGGTGTAATCTTTCAGAAAAAGTGGTGTCTTACGTCTTCGGTTTTGTTTTTTTTTTCTTCGTTTTTATTATAATTATCTGGAACAATTCTCGTTTTTTGAAAATCGAAAAACGAATCGCGTTATTTATCCAAGAATTCGCGTTAAAATAACGAAATTCGCATTTTCGTAAACGTGAATTTCCAGGTCTTATCATCACTGATGATTTATTCGCTCCTTTCTAGCTCTATGACTGTAGGTTATGATGTGTACTTGTAAAATGTCAATTTTGTCATTTAAATCGTACATATGCACACGTATGTCACGTAGGTTGTACACTTATGTTAAGTCGATATAAAATTAACAAAATAATTGACATGTATAAGATTGTAACGTATTTATGAATATATGTAGGTAATCATTCTAGTTAATATAGTGAAAACGTAATTTTATTTTATCTGGAATTAAAATAAACATATATATGTACACGTATGTATGCTGCGGACATAATATTACGTACACGTTTCGATCAAATATATATATAGTGAGTTTAGTCAAAGTTCTTGTTTGTTGGCCGATTGAGATGGAGGATTTTTGCATGGATGCATGCACATACGAGTAATTTCGCAAGATAAGATATTTTTAATTTAAAGTCTGTTACATAAATAAAAAATATTCTGACTTGCTAATAATAAGCTATGAGTTTCTGTCTATGCAAAGGACTTCAACCTTAGTTTGCCAACGAAGTCGGGCACGATGGAAAACTGAGACACTCATTATGTCCGTGTTTGTGATTCATTTAATTACATTAGCGATACGTTAAGAAATAGATTAGCCATCCCCGATCTCTGCAATAGATAAGTCACAAAAATATATGTAGATCCCAACGTTAAAAAGTTTGGTAACCCCGGCCCTAGAGTACACTTATTATTGGGGACCTGAAAATTTCGCAATATTTATGGTGACTTATGTTCCCTTTGGGTATTTAGCGACAAAAGTATGTTTTAGTTTTTAAAGTTGTAATTTAAAAAAAAACAACATATTATTGACTTTTCTAAAAACAGAAAAGAATGACAGCACTTGGCGTTTTCGAGGTGAAGTCAGCCGTGTTCTATTGTATGGCTATTCAAGCTTGTTAAAACCATGAGCAAAGAAATGTTTAAAACTTACAATATTGCTCTTATTTTAAAATATCTACTAGAACATCTCGTGAAAAACACGAAAAATCACGTTATTTATCCGAAAATTGGTATTTTCGCGTTATTTAAGTGAAAATGGAAAATTACGCGTAAAAATTCGCGTTATCGCAATCGCAATATTATCAGGTCTCTACTTATTATTAATCAGTATGTCTTTGGGAACCTAACACTGCGTACAACGAATTATTTCATTTTTAAGGCCTCCGGCGCTGATCGTCGCCATAAGCCGATTTGGTCATGCTAGATTTTGCGTATTGAAATTTAATTATCAACGACAATATCCAGCACCGCCTGTAACTGCCTACCGACGTTTTGGACGTGGGAGCATGTCGGTAGGTATACCAAATTCGCACGAATTTCAAGGATTCCTAGAAACTGATCACGTTGTGCTCCAAAAAATAAACGAATTTGGCGGACGATCGGGAACTTAATGTAACCTACATAAATGTATCACATCATTGCTTTTATTACAAAAATGTTAATACTTTCAGGGCTGCTCGACTCTTTGAATATTGCTCGTTCTGTTGCCATGTAGTTTCTCGGTGTTTTTAAAAAACATTTAGCCTTCTGATGTGAGCCTTCGTTCTACGATACCTTTGATGCTTGTAAAGAGTCCTAACAACAAAATTTTCGTATCTAAGAGATAGTTTTAATTGGATATACAATATATTTTAATTGTATTTGGACTTCTCCCTCCAAGGTTGTTCTTAGCTATCAATTTGAAATATAAAAATGTTTGAAAAAGGCAAAATACTTATTTATATTTTATAGATGTTGAATTGAATAATTTATTAAATGTGGAGAATTTGGGTCTTGAAGTCTAGTTAAAAGTGGAAAGGGGATTTTATTTCCGGCAAGTTTTTTTTTTTAAATTTACCCTTTTCATGGCATATTATATTAAAGTGATGTAAATTGCCGAAACGTCTCGATGTAAAATGGTAAGGAAAACGATTCAAGGCTATTGTGTAACACTGAACCTGCCGACTTACAAGGTTGAAGTAAAACTTTATCCATTTTTACGTACATAGCGGTTCAACAAACTTCATTTTATATAATTCTTTTTGATAGTTAGTCATGAGAACGTTTCAGAAAATATTACGCCTCTTTACAATTCGCATTAAAGTTAAGGGTTATCAAATATAAATAATCGAAAAAAATTTATTACAATGTTGTGCTTTATTTTTATAATGCTACTAGCTGAAGTATCCGGCGTTGCCCGGGGTTATGAATGGTTTGGAATAAAAATTTGAGGTTGTGATGTGTTACCCCTACCCTCGCCCCTGCCCCTGCCCCTCCACCAACCTCTACCCCTACCCCTACCCTGAACCCTACCCGATATTTGTTTAAGGGGTGGGAAAGGGAGATGAGAGCGGTTTATCTATCTAATGTAGACAGGAACTCTCCTCTTGTTTTGATGGCAAGTGTGCAAAATTTCATCAGGCTCGGAATAAAACTAGGATTTGGACAAAAACAAACACACCTACCCACAGACACTCATCTTTATATATATATACTGCTTCAATAACTTTAAACCTTCTCCAGACAACCGCGCGTAAATCAGTCCAATAGTTTTTTAGTCTATGAACCTACACCTACGAGCATTGCCTTTTATAAATATATATATGATAAGTAGACAAATTATAACTCATATCTACGTATCGCTAGATTATTAGATAATATTTTTAATGTAGGTCGGTCCCGACAGTTAAATGTAATGTAAAATTTTAATGCAAAAGTTACGGAATATTTTTGTACAGACGCACCGAATCGTATCTTCGAAAGGACTGACAGTACATATCCGGTCTACAGTCTGCAGGAAGAATATTGCCATGACGTTAACTAACCTCCAATAGGGGAGGCCACCGGAAAAGAAAGAAGTACGAAGAGCAGATAGAATGATTTCTTTTTTTGAGATGCCGCTCAAGAGGTCAAACCCCCGTAGTCAGTGGAACGAACAATGCAACTATGGCATTCTCATTTAGGAAACGTAAGGCTGAATGAAGAGCGGAAGAAGAAGAGGGAGGTTGGGATATACCTGGCTATTCAGACCAGGCCACTAAACATTGCTAAATACACGTGGCGAGCAGTCTACCGGCCTACCCCGAGAAAAGCGACATCAAAAAGAAAAATAAAAACGAACAAGTGTAATTTGTAGAACTTCATTTTAATTAAAGGTTTTATTTTAATTTTAATAACAGATAACTACATACATATTATTATTTCATTTATAAAAATGGATTTAATTTTTTTAATTACCCAGCAGAAATTTAGGTATTATTAAAAATTAAAAAAAAAAAAAAAACAGATAAAATGAAGATAATGTAAAACTTCGACAAATTTCTTACCTATTTTCTCTATGAATTAGGTAAGGAACTTGTTCGCTCTTTTATTCGGTTGGCGTCAAACAATCAGCTGAAGTTGAAGTAAAATGTCAATTTTCGAATTATTATTCATACCCGAACTTGAAAACTACACACAGCCGGCCTTTGGTCATAGATCAAAGAACTGACGTAAGAATCTTGGCCTAAGTACGATCTCGAGGGCTGGAGGCAAAGGTCACGTGACACGCATTTTAGTACCAGCTTTGGTTCGCTGCCATCAACGTTTATTTCGGGTGATTTTGACTGAGGTAAGCAAATCATAAAACATTTATAAAAGGGGGTCAAACTAAATACACTAACAAAATATAGGATTTTTGTAAACAAGCCAAACATTTTTAGTTGGTTTCTGTTTTAATTAAAATGGCACGGCACGTCTTGCTCGCCCCCTGACCCTCTTATTTTAACGTGTTAGGGCATCTCCGTGTATTATTTGCTCTGTGGAGCAAAACAATGTCAGTGGAACTGTGACATCCCCAGATGGGAAATGTTGTGAAGTTGGAGGAAGTAATGAAGGAGAATGGGAAGATGGAGGTTGGGATGTATCTGGCCATTCAGGTCTGCTAACTAAACTTTGTTTTTTTTTTGCGACACCACACAAGAGTCCCAACCTTCTGGAGCCAGTGAGACTATGGCATCCCCAATTAGGGTATGTTGTGAGGCTGAAGGTATTGAGGGGGGAAAAGAGATGGGAAAGAAGGAAGTTGGGGAAGTATCTGGCCATTTCAAGCAACTTTTCGATTCTGAATGGTGGTCTTTCACCAGGACGATACTGACAGTATCTACCACTCTGAACTGACTTGAATAAAAAATAACACATAAAATAGACGATAACGATGTAGCGATTATGCACTTAAGGAGTTTTGGGCGGCAAGGCACAAAAAAGATCTACAAAAAACTGTGCAGCTTCGCTCCATAAGGCGAAAGGTATAAACTATTAGCACGGGGAAACAGGTGGTAAATAGAAAAATACGGGTCAAGGGAAGGCAAAAAGTTTATCGGTTTAAGCTCCTTTGTATTCGCGGATCGAATATGCGTGGTCACTAATGGAGCAGATCCTTTCATAGTTAAATACCGGAATAATAAACCATTGGAAACAGGATTCTAATAGCTTGCTTATACCATCAGCATTTGTCTTGGCCGAGGTATACTCGTATAAACATTACACAGACTATTGAATGTTTTTGTGTTTAATACGTAGAACTAAATTTAATTTTTTTAGAAATTTAATGTAAATCAAATTTAATAATGTTATTATTAAGTTCTGCAAGTATTTTAGTTTTTATTAATGTGACAGCTGTTTCGGCGAACAATGCACTTTGAAAATGGCAATGAAAGAACATAATAAAACAATAACATGATTAATTTGTATTTATATTAAATTTCAAAAAAAAATTAAACAGGGATAAGGACTTTAACGTACCTGATGAACTTTAACCAACGATTCCAGACATTATTTGGAGTAAAGAATGTTAATGGAATTTTGGTCACCGGTAACACTTTTTTTCGTCAAATACAAACAGCAAAAAACTTCACATCCCATCACTGGTCCCCCAGTCAAGTAACCCCCCTCCCTTCTTCAAGTATTTCTAAAAACATAAGTTAATAATTTGATTTTATAATTTAATTCACCTAAGTGAATACATCGTCAAATACAAAAACAAAAAAAATTTACCGGAGACCAAAATGTCATCTACTTTTTTACTCCAAATAAGCTCAGGTAACACTAGTTAAAGGAAGTCAGGTATGTCTCTTTACACCCTTTCAGGCAAGTAAAAAAATTTAGTACTTAACTAACTATCAAGCTGTTTGCCCGCAGGGGTAGGCAGAAAGGACGGACCGCCAAATAACTCGATCTTGGCATACACCCATTCCCATATTCCCATATTATTCCGATTTATGACATGGTCCGACTCAAGTATTTGATTCACTTCATCGTGCCATGTCTTTTCGGACGTCCCCGGCTTCTTCTTCCATTCATTCGCGTCATATATTCTTCTTACACTCCTTTCTTCGTACTTTTTTTACTTCGTTTTTGAGTACTTAAAATAATAAATATTTAAGCACTAAGACGCGATTATTTCAAATAATTTTATTAGTAATCAAAAACAAAACCCGACACAGAATTATTTATTAATGATCACCGGATTGATTAGGCAGCAAAAAATATATATTTTATACCACAACGCAATCAATGGCATTACATTACTTTTACAGGTCATTTCATTATAATGTTAGGTTAGGTCACTAATCTTCATTGTCACAACAACCAAATAAACAGAATAATACATTTATTACAGTCCCAACTTATAAATAGGTAGAGGGAAATCATTTTAAAGAGCGTACGTTTGAATGTATTTGTGTACGACGATAGTGGTTCAAATTAGGTCGAAAACCCCCAGTCCCCCCTTGTCCCCGCAGTAGTCCCACGATACAGTACACCACTACACAAGCGAGAATCACTTTGAAATGATTCTAATGTATTTTGCCGCTGGAATGTGATTTCTGTTAATTTATATAACATTTAGACATCCTCAATGGTGGAAGGAAAAATTCTTACGCATTTAATGCAGACAGATCTAGAAATATATAAAGAAGATATTTGACGCTCCTGACCAAAATAAAATTAAAATATGAAAATAAAACAATAACTTTGTTTATAACCACGAGAATTTTATTTAATTTTATTACGACCGACCGGTTTCGCTTAACATAAGCATCTTCAGGGTACAAAAATTAAACTGATCAAAAATACATAGTGTGTGTTTATATATACAAAATAGAATAAGACAGAACATAACAGAGAACAAAGAAAAAATGAGATAGCATGAAATAGAAATCAGACATAATAACCGAGCGAAAGAGACAGAAGTGTACATAATGGAATACCAAGGAATAACTCAACAGGTGATTATGGGATGGGAAATTTTACGAGATTATAGGGAATATACCTAATATTGGGCTATTGGACACATTTAGTTGATTATTAAGAATTTTATTTTTGGTTTTAACAGCTTTCTTTATTTCTAGTGATTCTAAATTATTTCATCTGTTTCCATGACCATTTTTATGAAGAATATTAGCACCGGTGCTTTGAATGAAGGTATGATCTTTATCAATAAGGTGATTGGCGAATTCTGAAAAACCGTTATTATTTAGGCATCTAAGATGTTCTTTAATTCTAATATTGACATTGCGTGTTGTTTTGCCAATATAGAATGCTGAACAATCATTACAATCTAATTTATATATTCCCGAGTGACTAAGCTTGTCGTCTTTATCTTTTGAGTTGATTAAAAATTTACCTAAATTATTATTTGTATAAAATGCAGGTCTTAATTCAGAAGGAAGATTTTTTACACTGCAGGAAGAAAAATGATTAATTAATAAAATACGCCGCCATTGGTAACTAAGATTGTTAATAGTGTTAATTTTATGTGGATTAGCGAATAAGAAGTTTTTAGTGGCTATTTGTTTTTGTTTTTTACTTAAAATTGTATCAATTAAATCGGACTCATATCCATTATTTATCGCTATTTTTTTAATTAATGCTAGTTCGTTGGAAAAATTAGTATTTGATAACGGTATCGTGACCAAACGAAGGACCATTGAATGAAGCGCATTGAGTGTTTATGAGAAAAAGGATGATTGGATGTATTATGTATAACAATGTCGGTGTAGCTGGGTTTACGAAATATATTAAAATTTATTTTATTATTTACGACAGATAAGGTGAGATCTAAAAAGTTTAAGGTTGAATTGTTGCCTATCTCTAATGTGAATTTAATCTGCTGGTGGTAGGAGTTTATAAGGTTGTGGAATGCATTCAATTGACGTTCTGTCCCTGTCCATATACAGAATATGTCGTCAACATATCTTTTCCACAGTAAGACATTTTTTATAAGGGGTGAGGTACCCGTTAAAATTTTGTTCTCTAAATTGTTCGTGAATATATCTGCAATCAGAGGGCTAGTGGGCGATCCCATAGGTAGGCCTTCTGTTTGCTGATATATAACACCATTAAATTGGAAATAATTTTGTTTTAAGCAAACATTAAATAATAATAATATAATAATAAATTTTTATTCCGGTATGTGGGGAGGTTAGTGCAGTCCCACACATTCCAAGTAAGTAAGATCATTTATGAACTCTTTAGACAAATCAGAACTATTTAAGATGCTTATGTTAAGCGAAACCGGTCGGTCGTAATAAAATTAAATAAAATTCTCGTGGTTATAAACAAAGATATTGTTTTATTTTCATTAAATATGTCTAACCACAAAGTGACTGCTTTCTATCAAAAAAAAAAAATAACATACAAAATTTAACGAAAAACAGACCACATTTCGTTGGACTTCATTTTGAAAATTGTCAAAAGTTCTCAAATTTCTTATTTGTATATATATTCTGATCGCAAAATTATTTTTAACCGGGAATCGATATCTTATAAAATCCACTTTTTGGTACTCAGATAATAAAATTGGTGACAATAGGTAAATCACTCATAACCTGGCACTCGTCTAAATACGATCTAGAAAACTTAACTGAAGCGATCAAAAGGCCATTTGCCGGCATCGAATTTTGCATTCGAAGGCTGAATTCTTTTATATGTAAATTCACAAATTGTTACAATCTAATACAAAAAAAATCCCATCGTTGCAATCTAAAACATTCCACGTAATTACTTACTCGAGAGTTCTGTAAAAAGGGACGAGTTGCGTTGCATTTCGACCGTGAATAAAAAATAATAAAAAACTAAAACAAAACAAAAAATAGCGGAGTTTTATAATAGTATTTTTTGTAAAGTTCCGGAATAGGTCAGTGTACGACCATTAACGATGCACGACACATTATAATGAACCTATTTGTATGGTGTGCAAGAAGTTAAGAAGCGCTAAATTGTGTATTTTTTTCATAAACCAATCTAATCTATATTGCCCAAGCCGGGGACACTTTTTGTGGCGCTGAATTTATTGCGATTGGTTCCCTCTCAAAAACTAAGAGTCACGTTTAGTGCAAGCCGTAAATAGTTTTGCAGTCCAATTCAATACATGGCATCGAAATAACCCACGCCGTAAACTCTGCTGCGGTTTCGAATCAGCGATGACTCGTAGGACAAATTGATTTTTAGTTGTTTCTGCGAAAACCAGCGATAGGTCCTTTTTTACTGTGTAAAGAAAACATCCTTAGAGAAGCCGTGGGAAAGGTTGCGTTTAACTTTAACACGTATCTATTGTAACTACTACTTATCAGTGGCGTGCATCACTGTTTGACAATACGTAAGCTGTGAGTTTTTCAAATTCGGGTATGAATTTTATTGTGCATTTAGTATTTGAAAATGGCCGTTTTGTGTGATAAAGGGTTTTTTTTTGTTTGTTATAGAATACATGAATAAACAAGAGAAATACAAAATAAGGTACGAGTATAAACATGTTTACAGAATACATTTTAAGATACAAAATGGTACATTTATTAGTTATTATATTTTGTAAACTATTAGATCGTTAATATACGTATATCCATCAATATACGTGGGAAAGAGGAAATGAGAGGTCAATGATTGATTTTGTAGTAATTGACTCTAGGTTGAGAGCCGTCACCGCAGACACCAGAGTTTTCAGAAGGGCTGAGATAGAAACCGACCATTTCCTGGTTGTGTCGAGAGTAAACCTATTCCGCGGCTGGCGCTCTAAAGTGAAAACGGTGTCGACCCCAACTAGAGTCAAAATAGAAAAATTGCAAAACGATAATGTAAGAAGTAAGTATGAAAATTGTGTAGAGATGAGACTGAATGATAAGGTAATGGACAGTCTAAGCATAGACGAAACATGGGACGACATAAAAGTGAGCCTCTGTGAATCTGCTAGAGAGGAATGTGGAATAAGTACGCAAGGTAGAAAGAAAGGTGATGCATGGTGGGATGATGAGATTAAAGCGCTGGTCTCAGAGAAGAAGAAAGCGTGGTTATTTCTGATAGCGGCTGGCAGTGCTTCTAGCGAAGAGAGGGATAGAGCGAAAGAAGTTTACAAGGGATGCAAGAAAAGAGTACGTGATGGAGTGAAAGAACGAAAGAAACGCCTGGAAGAGGAAGAGGGATCAAAATGACAAACCACTTCCAAGAAAATATTAAACTATTTTGGAAGGAGGTCAAAAGGTCACGAAATGGTCCAGAAAGTGGATGTGTGAAAGTGATAAAATCGAAAGATGGAAAAATGTTGACGAATGAGAAAGAAATAAAAGAGAGATGGATGAAATACTTTGAAGAGGTCTTCGAAAGCAATCCGAGTGATAGAGATTCCAGTGGAGAGTCAGGTATGAATGACGATGGGGTGAATGTTCCCAAAATTAGCATGGATGAAATTAAAAGATCAATTAGATGTATGAAGAATGGTAAGGCTGTTGGTTTCGACAATATTGCTGCTGAATACTTTAAAGGAAATAGCCGTATAATTCTCACATGGTTATACAAACTTTTTAACCAGTGTCTAGAGGAGGGTTACACCCCATTAGATTGGAGAAGGGCTGTGATCATGCCTCTATACAAAGGTAAAGGGTCACGCATGGAATGTGGAAATCACAGGGCTATTAGCCTGCTAAGTTCAGTTGGTAAGCTGTATGGTAGGATATTGATTGAAAGGGTACAAATGAAAACAAAGGATAAAATATGGGATGTGCAAGGCGCATTTATGAGTGGAAGGGGGTGCATGGATCAGATTTTCTCGTTGCGTATGCTCACAGAGAAGTTTCTGGCAAAAAACAGAAACTTTTCTGTGCTTTTGTAGATCTACAAAAAGCATACGACAGAGTTGACAGAAAAAAGTTATGGAAGGTGTTGTCTAAGTATGGTGTGAATACAAATCTTATACAGGTAATCGCATCGCTGTACGAGGGAAGCGTTGCATGTGTTAGGGCAAACGGTGATTTTACGGGGTGGTTTGACATCACAAAAGGTGTTAAGCAAGGCTGCGTAATGTCACCGTGGTTATTCAATCTATACATGGATAATTGTATGCAAGAATTGAAAGAGGTGGGCCTGGGCGCGAAAATGAGTAGTCTGCAAGTATGTTATCTGTTGTATGCTAATGATGCGGTGCTGATTGCTAACAGTATGGAAGATCTACAGTCCCTCGTATCTAGGATGAACGAAGTATGTATGATGAATGAGCTAATGATTAATGTAAATAAGTCCAAAGTCATGGTGTTTGAAAGAGAGAGTACGAAAATAGTATGCAATATAGTTGTGAATGATGAATACTTGAAGCAGGTTGATGAGTTTGTGTATTTGGGAAGTATGTTTACGAGAGATGAAAAGACTGATAGGGATATCGAAAGAAGGGTGAATGCAGGAAACTCCATTAACGGAGGACTGAACGCGTTGGCGCAAACAAAAAGTTGTCCAAAGAAGCGAAGCTAGCAGTCCACAATGGAGTGCTGATACCAACCCTGATGTATGGCAGTGAGGCATGGAACTGGCAGAGGAAGGATGAAAGTAGACTGAATGCTGTAGAAATGAGATCTCTGAGACGAATGTGTGGTAAAACCATGTATGATCGAGTGAAAAATGTTGAGATTCGTAAAGAATGCAAGGCTGATGTAAGCGTAGTGAGCAAGATTAAGAAAGGGACGGTTAGATGGTTTGGGCATGTAGAGCGAATGAACGAAGAAAGGAGTGTAAGGAGAATATATGACGCGAATGTGAATGGAAGAAGAGGCCAGGGGACGCCCGAGGAAGACATGGCACGATCAAGTGAATCAAATACTCGAGTCGGGCCATGTCAGAAGTCGGAATAACAGAAGAGAATGTATGAGACGTGTATGAATGTGAATGAAGCAAGAAGTGTATGCCAAGATCGAGTTGTTTGGCGGTCCGTCCTCTCTGCCTACCCCTGCGGGGAAACGGCGTGATGGTTAGTTAGTTAGTTAGTTAGATCGTTTCGTGTTTTTCTTAGTCCTCCTCACTAGGGGGTCCTGTGCTGAGGCGGACTAGAATTATTTACTTTGACTATACGTAATTAGGTGCGTCTTCTATGTCGTTTTGAATGTTGTTTTTAAGGTTGTTTCATTGACCCCTTTTGACCAGCCAGAGATTTATTCTTGACTCGTGTTCATTAAACTCTTCTATTTGTTTTATATCTGGGGAATGGATGTTGAAGATTTTTTCGCAAAATATATGTAGTTTCTATGCCCAAAAGTGGTTTTGTAGCAAGAAATATTTTTTACGTCATTTAGGTTAGATATAGAATTCATTTTTGAGCGACTAGCGCGATGTTTCCCATGTGATAAAGCTAAATACACCATCTCGATGTGAATACCGCACAAGAATACCAACCGCTTCCAATCTTCTGGAACCAGTTGCACTATGGCATCCCCAATCGGGGAATGTCGTGAGGCTGAAGTTAGGGGGGAGTAGAAGGAGATGGGAAGGAAGAAGGTGGGGTGAAGTACTTGGATATTCAGATCTGGTAACCAAATACGACTATAGCCATTTCAACCAACGTTTCGTTGATTTAGTATTGTTATTATGTATTAAACAGGTTAGGATGCAACTGAAAAATATAAATTTATTAAATAGAAACATTTTATTAGGGTAGAACAATTATGGAATGATATATATATATATATGAACATGGAAAAATTACGGTTTCATCTTTTTTTTCGTATTTTAAACTATTCATTTATTTTTTCTTGTAGGCACAGATTTTCAGCCGTTATGGACTGCACGCCACTGCCACTTATAGGAAGGTTCGAAAGCTTTACCGCGATATTGAGGGGAAGTTCTTACCTTCTAATTAACTATCACCTCCGCGGGGAAGGCGGCGAGAATGAAACTGACGGACACTCCTTACATATTGTAAATTACATTAAAATGCAATATAAAACTGCGTTGTGATCAATTGCTTCGGTGCGTGTGAAACATGAGCTTTTCACTAAGATTTATATGGTACAATCTTGGAATACAATATTACTACCCGGCGGCCGGATTTGACCGTTTTTCAACCTTATTGCACAGATTTAGAATAAACAATGCAGGATCTTGTCCACTTTGTGGACAGTCAAATGGATATTTTCTGGATGGTTTTAACAGACATGGATAAACTCGTTCACCCCAGGAATCCCATTATTCTTTGTTCTTTCCCTGCCAGTTCCGTGCCTCACTCATCTCATTGTCATACATCACCAGTACGGACTGTTAACCTGGCTTCTGCTGAAAATTTCCTATTAGTGTTATTTTCTTAGAGTAACAATATTATTACTCTAAGGTTATTTTGCAAATCCATTATTTGAAAACTTGGGTAAATGCTACTCTAAATGACAATACGTCCAGCTCCTGACATTTGATGGCAACATGCTACACCAGCGCCCCTAGCGGCGTGAGCTGACAGAATTTATATTTTTCATACATTTGAATAAATTTTCTATGAAATATATTCTTAATAAATTATAGAAATCGAAAATTCACAAAGCAAATATTAGGTGACCTACATATGACTTTACCGCTTTTTGCTATATATATAGACTTTACCGGTTTTTGCTATATAGCAAAAAGCAGTAAAGTCCTCGCTGCTCGCGCACTAAATTGTTTAGAAAGGGAGTAACAAAGCTGCGCTTGTAATCAAATATCATAGACGTCAAAATTCTGGCAACTTCCGAACTGTATTGCTATTATAATAAATATTTGTTTAGAAACGGTTGCAACAGTTTCGCGGATTTTGGGGTAACTGTTAAAAGAATGTGTAGCTACGTCCACAATACACCTGCACGAAATGATTCCAATGGACCACAAGAAGAGAATTCTGCGCATAAATTTCAAAACACCTCCCCGTAAACTAAACTGCTATACGCGTCGTAAACCGTTGTAAAGAAACGCTTTCCGCGCGAAACGCTTTCCCCCGAAAATCCATCGCTAACCGTTGCGACAAAGCACTTTCTAAATAATTAAACGCCCATCCGCAACGCTGTACACCAAACGCGGTAACCCGTTGCGAAGAAATGCTTTAGCCCGAAACCCCATGAAACGCTTTCACGTAAAACGCGTAAAGTTGCGGTGTAATAATTAATTTAATAACGGTACATCAGTACACTTTAGAATGCAATCATTTCAATGCACGTAAAACGTAGTTGGTTTATTAGTGCGATTAAAACATAAGCTTTATTTTTTACGTAATTTACGTTCTTTAAACACCTTCCAGTAACCGTTTATTTTAAGAAACAGCGGTTTCGGTTATTATTAAAAATAAACTTACATGCCTACCTCTACACAGCACCGTGAAAATATATATTTGCGATGTGAAAAAGAGAATTGAATTGGAATTGGAATCGAACCCGAAACCTTAAACAAAGTGAGTCATTTGCTTCAAGAAATTATATTATTTGCTAGATGAATTCAGCAATGATTAATCCAAAAATGTTACCTAAAAAACGTATTCACTGTTACGCTTCAGTGGTCTGGTATATTCCATGAAAAATTATATAAGATATACCTCCTGCTTGCATACAACCAAGTTTTACATTGTGTAGATTGTATAATAATGTATACTATATGTACGGCTACTCAAGCATTAGATACAAGCATAAACGTACATACAGTTTGACACAGTTAACTTTGCATGCTGCCAAAAGAGGAATTAAAGACGCCGAAAATAATTATAATAACATATAATTATTTGGGTTATATCAAATAATTTTATATTCATGACATGATGCGATATAAATGGGAAAAAATCTATAAAAACTGATGCACAAAGCATAATTTTAAGATTTTGGCACCCCTGGACTATGAATATATAAAAAAAATAAATAAATAAAAGATTTTCACTCAAGTGTCTTAATTATTTAATTACAAAAAAGTTATGAGAGGTTCGACCATCTGGTTGTCTTTTCCTAAAGGTTGGCATGACCTTAGGAAAGGATGGTAGGATAGTCGAGGCTTAACATGAAAACTTGAAAACTTAAACTCAAAAAATAATTTAAAGCTTGCGGAACTCAAGATTAAACACAAAAATCACCTTTCAAAGTATAAACACGGCTACCGCTTGAACAAGTGGCTAAAATCCAATGAAAATAGAGCGCCGAGTCAGTATCGCCAGCAATTGTAAAACGAAAACCGCAAATTTTTATTCGCTCTAGATAGGGAGGAGAAAAATTCTGATACAAGGCACCAAAGGGTTAAACGAATGTCACTTTAAGAGGAACGGCTGCGCGGCCTGTTTCATACAAAACTTAATGTTAGATATGAGGCCAAAATACTCACCTAAACCTAATGATGTTTTTTTTCATCAAAAATAAATAAAATACTTCTCATCCGTGTTAGCTATTTACTAAACCTTTAATTTAAAATAAAAAAAAATTAATAATTCAGTTTGGATGGGTATTTTGGCGTCAAATCCAAAATTAAGTTATGTATGAAACAGGCCAAGCCGCGGCCTGCGCGCCAATTTCGTACTGTCCGCGAGCCTTTTCATGCGGCCCACTTTGCTAAATATTAATAATAAAATTTTTATTCATTTTTTTATTTGATCATGTTACATATTTTTAGAAATTGACAAAAAGGCTCAGTTATACATTACGGAGCTCAGAGTGCAGTTGGTTTTCAGCATCTATAGAATTTAGAAAATAATAATAAAAATAAAGGTAAGGACAGACTGGGCCCACGTACGCAACGCACGCAACGCATTAAGATATCTGGACAACTGACAGTTCATAGATATGATATGAAAATGGTTGCTACAGAATCACACTTGTCACACGCAACGCAATCCCATGCGCCCCACGCAACGCCGACCTGCGCTGTCCAGATCGGCGTGGGACGTGTGGAAGGTGGAGGGGAAGGGACCGACGATTCGAGTTGATGTCTATGTTTATGTTTTTGACGTTTATTGATTGTATTGCGGTTCATTTGAGATTTGCTGGTGCATTTATTGGTAGTTTTGTTGATAAAATGTATATCACTTTCAGAATTACAAGACATGATAATTACAAAGCTGAACAGTAGATATGCGTGCGTTTTCTAATAAGTAACAAGGGAAACACATAACCTTAAAAAGAAACGTCAAATCAACTGAGTGACGCGTCACCTAGAAACACCAATCACACGCGTTGGAAGGCGTGTCCTTACCTAACTTTGCGTTGCGTACGTAGGACAAGTGTGCACGTAAGCCTAGGAACGTAGGATCGCATACGTTGCGTACGTGGGCCCAGTCTGTCCTTACCTTAATTGCTTTAGGTCTATAAATAAAAAAAATATTTTATATACACAAATATCAATTAATTTCGAGATCGAAGATTTTTGATATTTTTCCTGCGGCCTTTTTTTACTGGTTCGTTGCTTTATTTAATGGTTAACGTTACACAAAATATAAAAAAAGTTTTTCGACTAAATTTTATTTGTAAACCCTGATTTCACTTGTTTTTTTTATTAAATTTCCAGAAGAAATAATCCAGAGAGATGCCCTTATACTCAAGGGGAAAAAACCAAAATAAGGGGGTCAAGGGGCGAGCTGGGCGTGCCGCCAATTTAAGTAAAACTATAAATAAGTAAAAGGGTTCGGCTTGTTTACAAAATCCGAGTATTCAGTTTGACTTATTTATAATTATTTTATAAATTGCTCACCGCAGTCGAAATCACGCGAAACATACGCGGACGGCAGTTAACTAGGCTGGTGCCAAAATGGGTGTCACGTGACCTTTACCTCAAGCCATCAAAATGGGACGATATGGCAAGTCTATTCATTCTGACGTTAGTGGTAGATACCTAGTTATTTTTTGGGTTTATAATAGGTATGTACTTATTGGCTCCGGATAGTTGGGACGTTTGTATGGTATTCACATTTAAAAAAAATTATCTCCACTGGCGACGCCACCGACTGCAAAATTAACCGTATCATGTTGTAGGTACCCTATCCCCTGGGGTCCGCGAACATGTAAATTACATACTGAACCAGCTAAAAAGGTTGTGCATCCCTGCTTTAAAAGGATACATACAAAGTGCCAAAATGGGGACCACAGATACCGCATTAAAAAATCGATTAAATAATAAAAAACACTGTTAAAAACAGATATTAATGGAACCACAAAAAATGCATTTTGAATGGTACATTTTTCAAATCAATGCAGTGATTTTACTGTAGTTGATATCCGAAATAGTAAAAATGTAATTAACAAAATAAAATTTAAAAAACGGGTAGGTACAGACACACCTGCGAAGAATTCACAAATATATATTTATTTATCGAGTGAAAAATGTTGAGATTCGTAAAGAATGCAAGGCTGATGTAAGCGTAGTGAGCAAGAGCTTAGATGGTTTGGGCATGAAGAGCGAATGAACGAAGAGAGGAGTGTAAGGAGAATATATGACGCGAATGTGAATGGAAGAAGAAGCCGGGGACGCCCGAGGAAGACATGGCACGATCAAGTGAATCAAATACTCGAGTCGGGCCATGTCAGAAGTCGGAATAACAGAAGAGAATGCATGAGGCGTTGTATGAATGTGAATGAAGCAAGAAGTGTATGCCAAGATCGAGATGTTTGGCGGTCCGTCCTCTCTGCCTACCCCTGTGGAGAAACGGCGTGATGGTTAGTTAGTTATATTTATTTATTAAAACATTTGAACTTAACTACAAACTAACCTTGATTCCTTGTGGTTTTTTTTATGTTAAATTACTGAATAATAATTTACTGGATTAATTATTTTTGAGTATAGTAACATTTCTGACACACTTTACCGGGACCGTAATTTATTGGATACTATTTATACTAAATAACCATATTATTATTCTATATATTATACACCTAATTTACCTACCTAATGTAAAGTCTGGATAATTTCGGGAACAAAATATTTATTTGTTACTAAATAAATACCCGCTTACTCCTTTGGAAGGTTAAATTTTACCACATTTTTAGAATACGCCGGTTTGTTTACGTGCGATTGCGATAACATTATGATAGTTGGTATTTTGATCATTGACAAACATCAAAACAGGTTATGTTTACACACTCTTGAGTCGGCATTAAGACTTGAAAATCGTACTAACCTGCATTGAATCTGCACTAATTATCTCGGTTTTGTATCGCTCTGCCAATTCCAATGATAATTTAGTTTTTCCGGTGCCTGTAGCACCGAAAATTACTATTAAAGGAACACGCGGGGAAAAACAAACTCTGCTCACAGCCATTGTAAACGTCAAACTTGCGTTGCTTACTTCACGCCGGTCAGAACCCAGGATAGCCAACGTAATATTTTTTCACAGCGCTCTAGTGTCTGGTGTATGAGGGGTAGGTACTCAAAACGAAGTACCTGCTGAGTAATAATAATATCACACGATATTTTTTTTATCTTTGGCCTTGATCAGAATGGGAATAAAAAAGTCTCGGATGAGGACTGCTTTACCGCTGTCTGAATGAAGCTATAAAACTATTTGTTCGTGTATTACGCAACTATTTAGGATCAAATACATATTTTCCTGTTTTGTGAACAAGGAATATTTATTTTTTTGTTTAGCCTATGATGTTGCATAGGGTCGGTATTTCAGTTGCTTTTTAAGCTCGGCTTCGGAGATATTTACGTTCATCGCCGGTAGATTTCGAAACAGGCTTAAAATCAATTTAAATACCGACCAATGGTGTTAACGAGGCCGAGTATTTCAGTTGCTGTGTAAGTGGCTTCCACACGAGCGGGCGGCTCAATACTAAAAAGCCATGGAGTCGAAAGGTTCGACCATCAGGTCGTCCTTTCCTAAAGTTGGTAGGCTTGACTATAAAAAAGGACAACAGGACGGTCGAACCTTTCGATGCCATGCCTTTTTTAGTATTGGGCCGCCCGCTTGTGTAGAATGCTTATAAAGCTCCCTATCAGATATTTACGTTCGTTAAGTTGCTCTACGATAGAAACCCTGACAGCATTCCTAGTATACTGAAATACCGGGTCTATGTGGAAGGTGACTGTTTACAGCTTCATATTCTGCATAGGTTAATAGTGGATAGAATAACCTCTATTATTTTAGCGAATCGAATAGCGGTATTGCTGGGCTTATCAATAGCGTAAAAATTCTGGCTCCGAAATTATAACTTTTTTTAAGAGGTTTTTAATTATTGTAGTGTTTTGATCGCTTTGTGATTCATCGCATAGAAGTCGCGCTCGGATGGGTGCAGCTTTAGTTAGTGTCCATTGAATAATAAATATAATAGCATTATTTGGTGATTGCAATTTACAATTTTGCATTTGCGAGGACATGGATAATCATGTTTTCTTACTTTCCTGTCTTCCTTTTCATCATTCCTCGATGTATGGAATGATGTCGTAGTATGTGCATTGCAGACTATCTGTGTTTGGCTTTTGGGTAAAAAAGTCGCGCTGCGCTGCCTCCTTTTTTATCATCGTGTATTTTTTTATAATTAAATATTATAAAACCACATAGATCGTGATGGAAATGTCATTTGGAAATGAAAATAGGTGCATCGACCTAGAAACTCCAGACATAAAATAAAATTTTGTGTTTTTCAGATTTTCCTATTCATCTTATCGTTTTTAAGGAAAAGGCGGGAAAGGGGCACAGTTAAAAATCATTATTTATTGTTGTATGTTTTTAATTGGTAAACTTAAATCATCATACACATAATTAAGGAACAAAACCAAAAACCTCTCATTTCAATTAAAGATAAACATAACATGTAAGTACAAAACACTTGATTGAGCCTCAGCTACTAAGCCAACTGTCCGCATTAGGATTATTGACAGTGACTCAAGACCGAATGAGAAAGCCGAACAATCCAGATATCCATGTAAATCATAAAACAAATATTGTAAAAGAATAGAGCAACATTTCTTACTTGATATCATTACTCTAGTTGACCATTTGTCGGCAGTGCTGGAGATGTGCCTTGTATTCCCAATGTTCAGTTATCAGTTATTATCCAATGGCCGTCGAAAGAGATACACGATTGAACCAACCTCTCGTTGATCAAATCTAAAAACGAAATTATAGAAAAGGCTCGCTAAATCGCAGTAAAGGATCTTTTCTTCCTATAATTAAATAACTAACATGATAATAACAAAATTGATGTCAAAATTAAATGCAGGTACAATATTCGAGAATAGACTAATTCTCCCTAGTATTTCTAAAAGTAACTAAAAATTTTCATATAAAAAGCTACTTAACTCAAGAAAACTTCTTGACTATTTCTACGGTATAAATCTACGCCATTTTTGTATTCATTGGCTCAAATAGTGACCGATTGAAGAAATACATAAAAAGTTAAAATAATTACTTTCTTCAGTCGGCCGTCACATAGGCTCTTGTGGCTATCTCAATTTGTCGCCAAAGTTAGTCTATCTCGCGCGACAGTCGCCGTCCGCCGTCCGCCGTCCGCCGATCGCCTCCCCATCGCCGCTGTTAACTGTTAGCCCAGATAAACGGTATTTCTATTGGAAGTCAAAGATACGTCAATAACCGTCATTTTAATTATACAGAGACATTTTTTGTAGGTGAGTTTCTTAACAGTATAATCAAAATATATTTCATTTGTTTGCGTATATAAAATTCTATTTTAACATCTGTCATCCACAAGGCACATTCCGCACTAAACGTTATCTATTAACGGCGAAAGTGACAAATCCCACTGTGCTAAGATCTCCTGAATTGCTACGAGTGGGGCACGAGTGCGGCGCGGGCGCGGGCGCGGACTACCATCTCGCCTTGTCATCTTTAAAAGACGCGCATACCGCAAATCTAGGCGTAGGCCCTAGCTCTCCTAGCCATACTCTGGTTATTACCAGCGTACCAATTATAAACAAGTTGCGAGCACTAACAGCTCTATAAGATTCGAATCTTTTACTTTAAACATGAATAAAACATTGCATTGGTTGTCAGGAAACATTACATACACGAGTAGCAATCCGAACAATCATTTCGGATATCATATACGAATACATGTACGACCGACTACGGGCGTGGTATAGTAAATGTCAGAATGGTATTCTGGGATATAGAGAATAAGATGAAACCCCTTTTCACCTTGGTTAAGATGCAATTGTGTAAACGAGAGAATATTTACACATAATATAAAAGTGAAGCTATCCTAAGATAATAGGATAATACATAATGAATGAAAAGATTCCATCAAATATTAACCTACATATAAATGATTATGTTTGATGGCAAAGCGGCATCCGACAATGTCTCCGAATTCTATAAGAACGATTGTAAAAAAGTGTAAAAATAAACATTTATTATTTCCAGTATAAAATACGTTTGAAACGTTGAAATCTAGGAACATGAATTATTTGGGGAGAACCGAGAGAATCACTACCGAAGGCCGCTTCAATCCAAGACAGAACTTTACACTGACTGGCCGAGAGAAATATTCAGGGGCCTTCAATCTTTGGCGAATCCGAACATTTCAACTCCGACAGCTAAAACATGATTTTATTATAAGATTATACTTATCGCGTAAAAGCTATTATATTGTATCATTATAAATATAAAAAGCACTAATGAAACTTAACGTTAAGCATATCAATCATTATCACCATCACTTTCTATTTACAACGTAACAGCCTGAATATGAAACCGAAAACATAAAATAAACAATTTTCCACGGCCGAAAAACATATATGATGGCCTCTTCTCTATGGGCAATCCCTCTAATAAACTAAACAACAAAACGTGATAATCTAACTGCGTAACTTTAACTTTACTCTTACAACTAGCTTACACCTAGACATTTACACACGCCCGGTGTTACGGGCTTTCCTCGACAGTTACCAGTATCTGTATCTGTCACTTCGAACAAACAAACTATAGATAGACTGTCGATTACATTTCAAAGACAAATCGAGGATATATCAACGAAAGCCGGACACGCATCGGGTTTCGGAAATATTGCTATTTCTAACATTCCTTGCTCACGCTCCGTTTGCGAAAAGCGAATCGCGACCGGAGAAGCGATTCACCGGCGGCAATCAGAGTCAGAATCGAACATAAAGGAGGTGGTAAGCGAGGGAACGATAAGACGCCGAGCCGAAGCTCTTTCGGAGTTCCGAAGAACCTCCAGGCGCGCGGCTTGAGAGCCGGCGCCAACTTTAACCCAGGGCGGGGCCCGCCTCGGGCTCACCTTAGGCGTTGGGGCGCCTGGCAGCCAGATCCAGGCGCAAATGGCGGACGCGGGCCAGCAGTCGGGACTGGCGGGCGCGCAGCTGTTCGCGCTCGCGCTCTTCGCGCTGCAGCTTTGTGCACAGCGCGGCGGCCTCACGGAGCACCACTACCTTGGGAGCTCGCTCCTTCTCGCGGATGGAGGGCACTTCCCGCTTCAACTCGTCGAACAGATTCTTCAGGCCGATACGGCGCTGTCGCTCCATATCATTATGTAGGGAGCGCTTCTCAATGTTGTCGGCCTCGGAGTCAGAGTTGGGAGAGGAGAATGAGCGGCGTTCGGCCGGGGATCTCCTAGGGTCAGCGGCGATCTTCTTACGCTTGCGGTAGCGAGAGGACTGGACGGGTGGCGAGCGGTCCCTCGGGCGCTTGCGGGGCCTGGAAGAGCAGGCGGGGCGCACCGGGCGGGCAGGCTGAGGGCTGCGAGCCCCCATGGCAGAGGCGACGGTTCTCTGGAGCTGGTGGCGGTCCATAGCAGAGGGATTGGTTGGCATAACGACTGGCCCCCGTGTTCCGGGAGCCAGTTTCTCTCCCAATGATTCGACATCAATCTCTTCCTCCTCTGTTAACAAAAGAAAAAGAATATTATTAGTAAAGTCAGTGAGTTTATTTGTCGGTAAACAATAATTATCGGGATTCCATTTAAGGCGGATCGGTGGCATATAGTGGGGTCATGAGTCACAGAACGCCCACGAAGACTTATCCGCCATGCAGTACCTACTAAGGTAGTACGCGCTAATTGACGTAGCACGAATCTAAAACCTTATGCCATTCTCCCAATTAACTAACTAGTCTTTAAACTAGAGCTCGAGATTGACAATAAATCAAATAATCGCTCAATAGCATTTGTATAAAAACCGCAAAACATGAACAAGACCAAAGAGAAATGCACACACGGGGATGGGATCCGGACCAGTTTTTCGGCCAGAGGTCTCTGGGAGCGGAATGCGGTGGGGCGGCTCTCGGCTACATGACGAAAAGAGAAATGGTCCGCTGCGCTGTCTGCATTCGATATAACTTAACTTCTCTTCGGCATCTTTGGACAGTACAATAGGGTTGTTACTCTCAACGAAAAAAAAACTGTTCTCATCTGATGAAGAATCAACTTAAAAGTATTGAAATATCGAATTGATATAAACATTTTAAGATTTTCGTACAATATATTTTTTAATGTATCAGCGTACAGCAGCATAGTAAATCTGCATTGGCGATATGGAGGCTGGCTGTTGGTTGGTCGGTTCGGGAGAGGCGGGCGGCAGAAGGGTGGGGAGGATAACGACCTCGGGCAAGTCGGGGCAGGGTAGGGCGGGGCGGGCAACCGTCTGCACCCATCGATCCAGACGCTCTGACGTCACTGCGCGCCAAAATCCGACGCATGCGCCATTACCGCCCACTGCACACAAGCCGCCGCCACCGACTGCCGACGTTTTAAGAAAAGGGAGACTTCACCGCCTTACGACCGTCCTCTCTTGGGAGGTAATTCGGCGCTTTTGTTACTTTGACCACTAATATTGCGCTGTTACGCAATACCGACAGGGCGGGCCTTTCCAGAACCTTTGCGCTTTGGCGGGAAACCGGCGTATGGCAATAACATCGCATTATTCACGGTTAAGGTTTTTGCAACATAGAAAGTGAAACACGAGATTTTAATACAAGATGAAGTGTTCAGTTTCCGTAAGACTTTCGCATGATATAATAGAATAAAGCTACCCCCCGCAGATATGCGAATACATTGATACCCACGTAATAAATAAATAAAATGTTCATATTGTGAAAGTTTAAAAAAGAGACAACGCCTCATCAATAGAAGTAAACAACTAATAGAAAGCAATTATTATTTGCGGAACTCGTACGTCTTATGTTACTGCCCAGTCTGCACCGTGAGCGGAGTTGTTCTACATCTGGAACAGGGCAGAGTGAGCAGCGAACAGTGAACACCGACAGTGGTGGAAATTGAATAGCAACACGGCATTGATCTGATATCAGCGAGAGAAAAGTGGTCGTGATAAGTCCCGGCGACCACGCCCGAGACCCCCCCTCCGCGAGACGATTACATTGTAATGGCCCGTGTGTGGTGCTTATGAAATGGACCACATTCTTCGCAGCAAAGAAACCGCGCTTGATCTAGATCACATGGGAGGGATACTGTGGCAGCCGCAGCCGGCTGGACCAGTCAGTCCAGCCAGCACATAACTGTCCGCTGTTCTCTGTTCTGTTCTGCGCCGAGCATATATTTATTATTGCAATGCTACTGCTACTAATTAACTTCCAAATAAGACCTTTATATTTAAGGGGGAATTTGACCTTTTGGAAGACGACATAAATAAATGGAGATAACTTCAAACGAAACATGGGTGTTAACAAAATGAACTAAAATGCAAAAAATAAGTACCGAAGGAATGTCATTGATAGCTTTCTGACAATTTCTCCCTCTCTATAAACGACTTATTTTATTTTAGTACATAAAACAGGCAATATGCCCAAAATTTACGTACGTGAATGTTTAAAAAGTAATGATACTTAAAAGTACAAAAAAACTACAATTATTATCTGGCAAAAATGATACCAAAGCAAATGACCGAAAACATATTATAAGTAGGTGTATAAAACTACTCCTTATTGTCACCTGTGCTGATGGTACACTGTTTTGGTACTGGATATTGAGTGTATAATAAAGGGTATCATCACGTTATCAGCTTGATATTAATGATAGAACTTTTTTTAAATAGATTAATCGTGTCATTAAAAATGTCTATTTCTTTGTTATTTCGATGTTATAGAAAGAGTTACAACGGAGCTCTCAGAGGCAGGATGATACGTTGTCGAGAACGTCAGTACGTTCGAGTATGCGGTGTCCTCCTACAAAGACAATTATTTGAATCATGCAATGAAATGAACGGATCGTTTATCGTGATGCCGCGGCCGTCTGCGTCTGGACGGTTTACCGCTAGCGACTTTACATTCGCAGTGCCAGTGCCAGTGCCAGTGATAAACTCTCCCGCGCCTCCACAAAGCAATAACGGAGCATGGGACTCGTTTGAAACCGGATACCAGAACTAAGACAATCGTAATACTCTCATTGTCCCACTAGCCTGACTAGCCACCGCCGTCGCGCCAGATCAGGACTTTGGCACAATGGATAGGGGACAAGGGGGTCTAGGACTAGGACTTTAGTTCTATCCTAATATAGATTTCTATTACAAAACACAGACAGGGTGTGTTAACGCGGGACTAGGAAAACTAGAAATATAATCAAGGCATAGGTCGCCATAGGAATGGAAGCCTTCGAAATAGCTACGGATTACTGCCACTGACAAATATACACACTAACCATCTAAGGCCGGGGTAGCTAAATTGGATACTAAGGAACGTTGACCCACTTATATTGAAGCCAACCAGAAAATATTTTTGTTTGAAACATATCGAGTTACTAGGTACATTAGCACTAAATATTTCAATAGAAATAATGTATCTAATGCTATACGGAAAACTTGTCATATTACGATTATACGTGGCTAACTTAACACCTGGAAATATCGAGGGTGATATGAAATCAGAACGAAGATCAATAACATTTCATTCCGCAAAGTTATTCACGACTTCGTTCACGTTCACACTGCCTGTTAAGGTTTTCTCAGGCTCACGAACTCGCCGTGTAACAAGAACAATTATTATTATTGGCAGAGCTATTGGACGTCATGGCAAGTTTTTAAGATGGGTTAAATTTACCCAAAAACTATTTCATTGAAGAGATGGGAGGTTATCAGAAATTCCTCGTCTTGCATGGCTGATATAAAACTTGAACGTGAACTCAGTGATAATTATTTTGAGTTTTTAGTTCAAATAATTAATTCGGTGGTGTACAGTTCGTAATCTGCGGCAATTTGATAAGATGCCATTATGTCATAATAAATCCACCGGCATCGGATCTTCCTACAAGAGGTATTAAACTGGGTTTGTGGAATCGTTCGGCACAGGAACAACCCTGTTTTTGGTAGACAGAAATTATTAGAAATCTCCACTCCGCGTGCGTTGTTGCTATGTCGGGCAGTTCGCGATTCTAATCCCATTAGGAAAGCTTTTTCAGTCCATACTGGCACCTCATATTCTACAGACCTGGCTCCTCAGAGTCCAATGAAATATAATCTGTCTCAACTAATATAATGTAATATACTGCTCTTAATTCCCAGCTAAACCGCATTAGAGTATACATCCCCAATGTTAAGTTATCATTTCTTCGTGCAGGTAATTAGGCAACATTGTTGTTAGATAACCTTTGGAGAGCGACGATCGCCAAATGAATTTGTTTGGTAGGCAGCCAGTTCGAGAGCACTGTTCTAATGCATCCAAAAGATGTATAAAGTGAAGAAATAAGCAGCACGATTTGACCCATATTCAACGTTGTATCGGACCGATCCAAACCGGATTATGTGGCTAATAATTCCGAACGTGGGACGTCGAGAAGTGCGGGTAGCAACAGGCGGAAGATGGGCAATTTCCTTCATTCTATATAATCAGGTCCCAACACACCCCGCGTGGACGCGGAACGAAAGCCCTCTGTTACAGATGATGTCAGTGAGTTTTGTTGCAAACAAAGAATGTGATGAATCGCTCCAAAGATAAGTTATATTATATTTGAACGATGATTGTCCACCAAGGTTGTGCCAAAAGCCAATAAAAATTAGCGTGATAGTCGAGATGGCGATTGCGACTCGGGTGACATATAAAGAGGTCCTCTGAGGATGGAGGACCTATCGCCCAGTGTGGTGGGACTGTCCGCCTGACTCACTTCATTCATCAGTACCGCAAATGCACGCCTCGTGACATCACCCGCCGCGGCCGGTTCACAGAACTGGGAGGTGGCCGCCTTTCGTTTCTGCCAGTCGTGATGGAGATCTTAAGAGAGCGGAGATAATCAATTCAAAAAACCCCAATAGAGCAGCAGCAGGCGAATTCCCAGAACAGGGGCGCTACATTCATGCCGGGGACAGTTTTGGAACAGAAGGTACATGCAAAAAATGATGAGTGAATTATTAAAGAAAAATGAGAGACTTTAATCGGTGAGCGCAGAGTAGTGTTGTAGTGGAGCGGTAGAGTTAACTATCCAGGTTGAAGGTACTGGTGGTCCAATGGAGCTGGGAACTATGGACGGGGCGATGATCCGGCTCCGAGAGCTGGAAGTGGGGGGTTTCGCCCACCGCCCATACAGTATCTACTTAATTAGTCGCAATCATAGATCGGAAGCGCGGTCAAGATTGTCCGTTCTGCAGTGTCTCAGCGTCTGCCACTTTGCAACTAATTTATGTGCCCTTTAAACGAATTACAGTTTGTTCACTTTCGTCGTCAGTGTCGACAAGAACTTTCACTGGGGCGACTGACGGCGGTGGGATTTGTAACACGATATTTTACAATCTGTAAAGTGATACTTTAGGTATTCGCACTCCATCAAAAACATAGTACCTTTTCATTTTTTATTACACAATTTCGAAAAGATTTTATGTAAAATGCTCAATAGTATCTGCCGACAATCAAAGGTGAATTAATTACCAGAGGTAATGCATTTAACCTAATTAACAAGTGAGATGTAAACAAACGGTAATAGGCACACTTGACTGGCTGAAGTTGTCAGTTATTTCATATTCACAACGAGAGCTCCACCGGGGCGGGTGGGTGGGGCGTCAGAGCAGAGAAGACCAGAGCAGAGCAGACCAGAACAGGACGAACTCTCGGTGACAAGCCGACTTGTAATTAATTCGTTAGCTTAGATTTTCTATAAAAAGCGATTTATATGCTACGGCAGTTTACGCCGGCCATGACTGATTTGACCGAAATTATTCCATTAACCTAAACAAGAAGCAAACACCTGATTAATTCGCCGAAACGCATTAAAAAACAAAGAGCGAAATGTTTGGAGAGCGATTAACTTTAATTAGGATAACAAACAGATCGCGGTTCATGTACGGGTGGGTTGCCAATTGGGGACTCGATGAGAGTAAAAAGCATTTATTGATAATATTGCTACTGAGTTATAGAATTTTACCAATAAAATTCTAAATAGTTGAGAAACAAGTTTGTTTGACAAGCGGGTCTTGCTTTAGCAGAATAGCTCGCGTTTGTTTGCTAAATTGAGAGGCCCGCTTTGCCGCTACGGCCGGCCTTGTGAGAGTGCGCGCGGAAGTTCACGGCTAGGCCCCCCTCCCCGGCCGGTTACTAACCAGCTGGTGACGTCACAGATCATGCAGACCTATCTGTCTATCCCATCTCTACCAGCCTCCCACCGACCACTTGCTCACGCTCACACATGTGATGGGATTCCAGCTATAACAGCTGATGCTGAGATGGGACCATGGAACTTCCAACTTCAAACGAGATTCGCTTTAATTTGTGTGGTGAATCACGTACGCACATTGTGCGGAAATGATCTCATATTTGAATGAGATGTATGTTATTAATGTTTAGAAGTAATGAAGTCAAACAGACCGGTATTTTTATTATATAACAATTCGGACCTCATAGATAACTGCTAACTAATAAAATTCTGGAAAATTGTACAATTTTCTTTGTTTTTATTACAAGTGAATGGACAAACCTGAACGAATCGAACCCGGAAACGCGATTGAGAGAATGGAAACAGCCACCGTGTCAAAATACGGGGAGTCTGGGCGAGGAAGTGTTTCGCCTTGAAATACACAACACGGCCTCACGCTTTGAGCTAAAAATGTAATCAAAAAAGCACCACGCTCAGGCGAGTGATGGGCAGCCATCCCATCGGGGTCGATGGCCCACTCAGACAACTGATTCCAAGACACAACAAACGTTCTCCGCCAACCTACCTACCAGCAACTACTTCCGTGCGAACTGAAAGCGAGACATCGCAATTAGCCGCCATACAAACGGGAGAGCGCTAACTTCCCTAATAAAATGACCTAATGCGACGAAAGCATCAGAATTCATCTCTAGTAAAGTTATTCGTATATATACCGTGTGACGGTGTGCACATAAGGCTATAAGTCGACGTCCTCTTATGTAATGTGCAGGCGGTTTACAGATTCAATGCCAAGTCTATTGTTTGAGGCTAACAGAGAGTGCCTTGAACTACCCGAGTCCTGATTACCGTGAACGCTTTTTTCTCAGCAAGAAGCGTTTTTACTACATATATATATATATATATATATACTCGTATATCAACGAGATTTCGTATTACATAAAGATAACGAGAAGTCGCTATTCATTTCCCTACTGTTGTGTCATTAAGTACATAGTTATCTCGAGTATTTAAATTGAAAACGGCGAGTCAACAAGAGAGCAGTCACGAGATCGCGATAGCTTAGGAAATAGTAAGCAGATAAAGATGCACCGAGACTATCGTTGCAATTGTGTTTAAAATGCACCACAAAGATGAATGAAAAAACCTGTAATTCCACCGTCTAGCCGGGAACTTTGAGCACGTGCCGTGAACTCTTTTTGTTTCACATTGGATTCACAGGAGATTCTCAAACAGGAATAATTATACTCTTTGAAAATAAAACCATCTCGGTTGGAGTAGAATTCCTCGTTGAATTATTGAAAAGTTGCGCATGCCATCCTGCCTCTAGACCAGTTCCAGTAGGTATTGCGGATTGCGGGTCAATCAACATTCCTAGCATACTTTGCACGGATTTATATTCTTTCCGACCGACCGACCAACCACTCGTCAATTCCCCAGTATATCGTTAAATGTTATATTAATATTAGAACGAGATAGTGATATTTTGTACTTAGTATATTAAAAACAAGTATAATTACTCATATACCGGTATTGCTTAGAAATTAGTGACAATACCCCCATAATAATACTGCGTGCACATTGGGTGAGACAAACGCATTCCGCCTTGAAACGTCAAGTTTGTTTACAAATAACAGTGGAAACACGTAGTGTGGCGGTATTGGTACATATGACCGTTGGCATCGAATGACTTCGCCAAGAGGAAACATTCAATTAATAACGAATTTAGATTGATAAGTCGCCGCGCCGCGTATGTTCCCGGTGAACACGCAAACACCTAGCTAATCGAGTATAAAAGAAATAGGAGATTTTAAGCGTTTATTGAAAGGCTCGCGGTTTAAAGTGACAGTATGTGAGCAGTTTGCCGATTTCAAGTCGGGCAAGCGAGACATTCCCGCACTGAAAGCATTCGAGGAATTCAGCGAGCGGCCGCAACCGGTTCTAGGCGGGCTGCCCCTGCTATCTTACCCACCCCACGGGAGGAATGTTTCCTCAAACTTGCTTGTTTCTGGAACATGCATACTCTGTAGGCTGTGTCAATGTCGGTGTCGGAATCGGTATCTAGGACGAGTCGAGGAAGTCATCGATATTACACATTGACAAATATTATAATGTATGTACAGAGCGTGCATAAAACGTGAGGTGAAACCTTTAAGAAAGCTGGTTGCAGACGCTAGACGAAGTGGGATGGGGAAACGGACTTGAAGAGACAACTTACCAGGTGCAACAGATTTGCAAAATTTGGAACTAATCGATCGATAATGGAAAACAGTTTGACAGATTAATTAAATAGATCTCAAAACGGTTCGAGTGAGAATCTAATGAGGTAATTAATGGCATTTATTGAATGGCAGTTGAAACCGTGGGAAGAAATGACAAACCTCGCAGATATTTGATATCGTCCTTTTTATCTGCGCAGCATTTAATTCGAATCTACATATCCAGCATTCAACATGACGAGGTATTATTTGGTCGGGAAGGGCATACAGAATTCGCAGACGTTTTTACAGAAGGGTGAATTTATAAAAGATTCCAAACTGCACGAATGCCCACAAATACACCGAGGCGAGATACAAAACAACTGTACAATATGTAGAGTAAAAAAGCGTCTGAACTTTTGAGCGTGCGAAAAAATACAATTGAACATATATTCCAATAAAGCATTATACTATTCTTAAGCTTTTGCTGGGGGTTGAAAATACCCAAGAGAGAAAAAACTTAGGTAAAATGCGTGTTCACTTGGCGTAATTTGATGATTGAAACTAATATCATTCATTTCTAGCACCTGATAAGCTTGCCTAAAAAGCGTCAAGGTTTGAAGGAATAGTCGTCTTCAAAGGAAGGGTAACGGGCTCCGCTCTGTTGCTGGGCGAGAGGCCTAACGGGTTTTCAGTTTTGACAAAAGCACCGGACTAAGGACAACTACTGGCTAGTCTGCCACGCTCTTTACAAGATAAATACTCGTAGCAAGCACCTGGTCCATTGAAGTACGTAAAACATATGTCGCGAATAAGAACGACAAATAATTCAAAAGATTCTAACTGGAATATGGAGAGCATGTAATTTGAATAATATTGTTGTTTATCAGATCTAAATGCATTATCTCGGCTGTCTGCAATCGAAATTAGTAGACAGAAAAAAGCTTGACCTAGGTCGCAACACAAGGTTACAAAATCATCAAGAGGGTCGGTCGACGAGATGAAAAATTACGGGCGGAGTGAACTACGAGCGGCTACGGTGGGAGCGGTATGAATGATCGCGTAGGACGGGCGGGGGCGGCGAGGGAAGTGAGGGCGGGGGCGGCAGAAGCCTCGCAGAGACGGTCGATAGCGGCGCGACGCAGGCGCCCACTCCGCTCTACCGCTCCCGCCAAAAGCAGCCCACCCTGAACATACCTAAAAGATTGCGACACATTGTGAAATATCCTCAAAGGTTATGAAATATCGCCAAAACTTGGTGTAGACCTGAATGAAGCTCAACTATACTTTATACCAGAATCCGATTTGAAAAAATATTATATCAGCCTTAACAAAATCAATACTGACGGTTTATTATTTTAGTTTAGCGATCAATTGTGAATGGACTGGAAATCATGTGAATTGTCTCTAGGGACGGACCATCATGGACTATTGAATTGTAGTTTCTCCGAAAACACGACTGGCAACTTTCGTAACCTCCGAGGGGGTGCTGTAAAAATTGGACATCGAAGACAAGCAAGAGTTTAATGGAATGGACTTACCAGAATCAGAAGGAGTCTGAACGCCGAGGCTGTCCATTCTGGTCTGCTTGGAGCTCTTGCAGAGGGTGTAGCTGTGGTCGGATGCAATAGTGTTCTCTCTGTATGTTCTGGAGTCTCTGACATTGTAGGTAGGGTGGCTGTATTCTACGTAGGTTCCTTCGTCGCTGTCTTCCTCTTCAGCCTCGACCTGGTCCTCGTCATCGAACTCATAATCTTCGACGGTGACCCTGGCCGGAGTGCGTGCCGGGTGATACGTAGGTCTCGGGGCGCAGGCAGCTAGATCGATTGAGTGCTTGAACTGTGGTGGTTCATCTTCGTCCAGACTCTGAGGAGTGTCTGGACGTTTGGGGCTGGGCTGAGACCTCTCTGGGGTCGCCATAACCTTCTTGGGGGCCCTGGGAGAGCGCGGAGGTGCTCGGGCAGCGCTCAGTAGGAGGCTGCGACCCGGCAGGGTGGGCTGCACGGGGGCCGATGGGGGAGGAGAGAGGGGCACGGAAGAGGCGCAGGCGACGGGACCGTTGCCGGGATGGTATTTGTCGCTGCAGGTGCCAGCCCACATACAGTCGTGGTGGACGATCTTGTTACTCTCCAGCGTGTCGAGGCTCCAGTCGAGGAAGTCCTCGAGCACGGAATCGTCCAAGGCGAACTCCCCCAGGGGCAGCTCCAGCAGCTCGAACTTGTCGGGCCTCCTATCCAGACTGGACCAGATGTCGTCCATGTCTGAAAGTACTGCTCCGTATTCGCTTAGTCCGAGTCCAAAAGGTTCACTGGGAACCTCTTCAATTTCGCTCACGAACATCTTCATTATTTCCTCTATTTTAGCTTATTTTACCTTACTTAAATAAATTATATATCACAAATGTTCTTCACTGTTCTGCTTACTTCGTCAGAACTTAAATATCACAATTGATCGGCTATCTGAGGAATAGCCGGCAGGTCTCTGGCAGCGTCTTCCTGCAAATCGAAAAGAGAAAAAAAAACTTAAAAATCGGAAACCCAATTGACTCGATTTAAAAATATGTATTTAATAAATGAAAATAATTATTATGAAAGTTACTCGATATGATTTGACGAAGCAGATCGCTAACCAATTTCCCGGTGAAATAATGCGCGTCTAAAACCCCGCGAATTTATCATAACAATCAGTGACGGCGTTCAGTTCACGTAGCGGCAATACCTACTACCTACTGGTAGTAGTGTAGTGACAGTATGCATTGCAGCGCGTTGTGTAATAACATTGCTCGCCGGCCGGCCCGGCCCGCTTTTCCCGCCTCTATGGACATGGACACCAATAGTAAGTTTAGTACCAGTACTACACTACAGATACGGTATGATTCGCGCGGTTTTTTCGTCCAAAATATTTACATTTTGACAGGAGTTGAAGATCAGAAAGTTGATAAAAGTTTTGAATTGATAGTATTCTATACTAAAACTTATATCAAAAACTAAAAAATGTACTTAATTTACACAACTCCAAACAGTTTTTTGTGGTTATTTAAAAAGTTAATCTAATCATTCAAGTAGACATTTATTTGAGGTTTTCTTTAAATCCCCATCTTTAAAATAATAATTATTTTTAAGAGAGAAATTTTATGGCAGTACTGATAAGTTAGAAGTCATATTATGTGATAAAATAATAATATTCTTTCAGATAGGTGTATACTAAATTATCAGAAAAAAATGAAAATATTAGTCACCAAAGATCATATAAAAAAGAATTGATTTAATATATTGGCAGTGAACTTAAAAGGTATAAAAAATATTATAAACTACCCACAAGTTAATTCAATTGACATTTAGAGAAACATTCATAAAAATAGTGTGTACATAAAGTTTTTGAACATTATTGACACGTAATGACTAGGTACGACAATAATAATAGAATTTAAGATTTAACAGAATCTTTTAGATTCTCTAAACTCGATACACTATTTCTTAACCGATGAAACAAGTGCCTACTCGAATCAAGTAATTCTATATTTGAAATATTATGTCAAATAAAAATACAAGTTTGAAGAAAACTAAACATATTTTTAAAAATATGTCACTATTAATATTGCAAAATAAACATATTAATAAATCAAGTTATAACATAAACTTATATGGTTAACAACTTGTAAAAATATTAAATCGAGTTAAAAGACGAAATTGACTACTCGTAAGAAAATGCCGGCCGGCATTTTAGTTGTATGATGCATCCATTAACGACTTGCTGGCGGGATACGTTATTATTCCGCCTACAACTCGCGAACATTAATGATATTTAATGTTTTCTGGACATATTTCCTCATCTCTCTTACAATTTATATCACGAGCATATGAGCAATGTACTTTGAAATTTAATCAGGACCAATAAGTTTTCACAGAGGTAGGGGGAAATTGAGGTGACAGTGTGAAAGTTAACTTTAATTCGCATGATTTTAAATACTAGAGTCGTAATAAATATATAAGTTATATGTTGTAAAAGACTCACCTTTAAAGCTGAAGTATGTGTAATCCAAATGGCTTGAATACACAAAAAACACCAACTTAAACTCTTATGGAAAGTTTTCTTCTCACGAATTGTACGTCACCCACTGATATGATACTGTTTATAAATGCTCGATCGTTTATTCGACGTCTACTAAAAACACCGAAATATTGTGTCGAACACTGAATAATCATTCTTCAGACCAGGTCGGTCCTATGTCAGCAGCTTCGGCGTCTTAACAGCTCGTCGGCTCGAACGCGACTGTTTGGGTATCCTCCGAGCATATAGCTGACATGGCGGCGGCTAGCCGAAATACCGAATGACTACAATAGAAATACGAATTTTTAAGATGTGACACTTACATATATAGAAGGACCGAAATTTTTTAGTAAGATTGTGAACAAAATGTTTTGATGTCGATAGGTTTTTAAAGCTTTAAAATGGAAAAAACCGTCCACGCGGGGACTACTTACACCGCGGAGTAACTTTGCCGGCATTGTGGTACGAAGAGGGGGGGCGTACATTACATATCTCGCCAAACGGATAGTGTAAAAGGTGTAAATGTGTTGGTAAGTTGCGTCTGCATGTGTGCTAAAGATTGTCGACTGGGGTCGGAGTCAGTCGGAACATCAGAACTCGGAACAGAATCAGATATCAGAATCAGATTAATTCAGGGAAGAGAGTGGCGGGTGTAGCGCGTCTGTCATGCATTCTCGCTTTATATTTCCTTAATTTTTATACGTAATCGTGTTCAATAATCAGTACTAAACATTATATTAGTCGAGATTACTACAGAATCAGGGTTCGCATCCTTTCAATTGACTTATTCAATCACGAATAAATAAGATTTTAAGTTTTGTAGAATACAAAACTTAGGTACACGTCTATTATAATATTAGAAGGTCAGTATTTAATCGGAATTTTATGTTTTTTTATTATTAGTTAGTAATGAACTTCATATCGATTTTTTATTCATTTGTACATATTTTCATATTCAAATAAACTCGTACTTATAAGAAATAAATTAATTATCATTTTTCAAAATCTCAATTTAATTTTTATGAAATTTACAAAATATATGCTTGTATGATGAGAACTTACAATTTTTTTTTAACGTGTACCTATGTTTTCAGATGTTAGTGAAAAGTGTCCCAATTTTTCATTAAAACGATGATAATAATAATGATCTACATTTAAATATTTATTTATTTTTATTTTATTTATTTGGAAAACCAACAGTTTACAATAATTATTAAGTATAATACATACCCAAGTGTACTACTTTTTTTTAACGGTTGATTTTAAAATAATTAAATTGTCTATTTGTTTGAAATAGAAATATTCGGTAAATAAAAATTATGGAAAATTAAAAAAAAATCTTTAATTCCTAAGTGTTAACCTTGTCGTAGTGCTAACCAAACATTGCTTAAAAATAAAATTTAGTAGGTAACTTGATTTAGTTTTCCTTTACTTATTATTAAATTTATTTTGAGAAGCTTATTATGCAAGTATCTAAATGAAAAAAAGATTTATGTTTTGAAGTTTAAAAATCAGTTTGTATGAATAACAGCAATAACTTTCGGATGGTGAGTTCTGGCGTCATGAAAATTGAACAGTATTTTATATGTGGAAATAAAATGTTTAGGTCAACGATTCATGATTTCGCTATTTGTTCGATACTCGGAGTAGAAAAATACATAATTAACAAAAAAGAAATATGCTGTCGGGTTCATAAAAATAAATAAAAAATAATTGCACATGCGGAGGTCCAAAAAAATTCACTTCATTTTTTACTTTATTTAAATAAAAATTTGTAAATATGTAAGGGGAAACGACACCATCTTTAATGTTGATAGTATGATATGACATTTGTCGGAAGCGCCAACTGTAAAATCATGTCATTATTTAACCCAACCTAATACCCTTAGACCTATGGGCCAGATTTGTGGTTTAGGTTTTTATCCCTCGTCGAAGACGACGGCCGGGGCGAATCTAACAATTTTACAAGAATAAAAAATAAAAAATGAAGTGCATTTTTTTGGTCCTCCTCGTGTGCAATTATTTTTACGAACCCGACAGTATATTTCTTTCTTTTTAATAATGTGTTTTACTACTGAGTCCGAGTATCGAATAAACACCGTGATTTCCACCGTGAGCAATGGAACTATATATATATATATAGTATTTTTAATCAGTACATAAGATTTATTTTTTAATTTTTATTGGGCGAAGCCGGGAAATAACAACTAGTAATACTAGTAAGGCGTAGGTACCAACTTTCTAGTGTGTGGGCGAAGACATTACGCCGGTAATGTTATATAGAAAATAGTCATACATTTATTGTAAGTATACGTACGTGGGCAGTTTGGATAAATTTAATGAAATTGAACAATGAGGTATGTTTAGAGCCCCCGACATGTTGGTGGTCTCAGAGGGTCGGCAAGAACTCAAACTCACGGCTGTCAGAATACCGCAAATGGGATTTTGGGATCTAAAAAAGCCCATTTCCTATAAAATATTTTTTATTGTATCCCGAAAGCCCATTTCAAATATGTTTTTTTTGGCTAGTAGGTAGGTACCTACCTATAATAGTTATGTTAAATAAAGACAGTGTTTTTTTTTATGGCATCTACTTACATTATTGATATTGTTAGCAGTTGCCATTTAAGAAATATATTTTTGCACTGCGAATATAATACAACTGTTATAATACAATTTACAATTGTGAATTGTACAAATAATAATTATTTACATATTTTATTCACAACCGAGAATAAAAATAATTACATCCTGGGCATAGGACAAACTGGTTTCGCTAGATTCGTGCATATCTGTTACTGAAGCGGTTAAATAATAAAAAATTTAAAGAAAAAAAAAATACTTGTAAGATTCTTGTTAGAAGTCGATCCCCATGAAAACTGGGGTAAAGGGAAACTCTCAACCTTAAAAAGGTTTGGAGCCCTTGATCTAACTTACCTGCATATAATTAGTAAAAAAATGTAAATGGCATCAATTGAAAAAGAATGGACCTACGGATTTTACTGTAATTAAGATGACGATAAGTACTTCGATTGAGTGTCGTGGAGAAACTACTGAAATAACTATTCGCTGCATCCCTGAGTTTCTATAAAGCTGAGTGATACGTAAATCAATCTTATAAATATTACTCAATAATATTGTCCTTTTTAAGTACATTTTTTGTCAGTACCTATCAAACACATACATAATCTCTTTATACTTAATTATTATACTTTTATCTAGATATATTATATTACCATACTGTGTCAATACTAGCTTTTTTCCCTCCTATTTTTGCATAATAGCACTTAATATGAACTAAACTTGTCAATTTGACTGTCCTAAAACGGGATTTGTTCCTAGTTTGGCAGTCACAGCTTTCTTAAATGTTGTTGTTAAATAATGTGTACGAGTATTTCAAATGAATCAATATTATAATTATTAAAATATAAACATAAATATTATTATGACAGCTACATTGTTATAATATTATTATATTACTTGCTGAAATACCCGGCGTTGTCGGGGGTCATGAATGGATTGGAGGAAAGTTTTGAGTTTGTGATGTGTTACCCTACCCCTACCCCGACCCCTACCCCTACCCCTAACCATACCCTTACCCCTACCCCCTTGTGCTTTAAGAGGTGGGAAAGGGAGATGTGGGTGGTTTTTAGTCATCTCATATAGACAGTTACCATCCATTCCCCTCCTCACAGCATCCCCAAAGATGATATAGGTCTCCTGTGTGGAGTTACTGAAAAAAAAGAAAAGAATAAATAAATAAAAATAAATTTTATGTTAGTACCGCACAAGAGTTCCAACAGCTCCCAACCGCCTAGAACCAGTGATATTATGGCATCAAATAAATAAATATACAATCATAAATCAAGGTATGCTGTGAGGCTGAAGGTAATGGGAAGGGGAAGGCGTTAGGGAAGAGGAAGGTGGGGAAGTACCTGGCTATTCAGAACTGGTCATCAAACACGGCTAAAGATATTTCAAGCAAAGTTTCGATTCCGAATGGCGGTTTTTCATCACGAGGGCGACGTTGAAAGTATTTTACCACTCTTGTTTTGAAGGTCAGGTGTGCAAAATTTAATCAAGATCAAAATAAAACTGTAGATATATAAACAAATAAACACCGCCCGTCGCCCGGGACACTCTTCATAGATGGATAAAACACTTAGTTCCACCATTTTATGGTCTGAAACTGGTCCGGTTCCTAATAAATAAGTGGAGCATTTTTTTTCTCAATCGTTTAGTTAGGTATAAGTAAGTGATGAAAGGAAGGTGTATATAAATTAACCTTTCGTATAAAAATAAAAATAATGTACTATTTTTTTAGCGCCAATAACACTAACCAGGAAAGTAATTTTTTGCGTAAATTAACCTCAAGGGCACTAATGCAGAATTAATTTTAAGAGGTCAAAATAAGAAAATCGTGATTTTTTTTGATGTTTTCGTAATTATTACATACTGAAATAATCTAGTTAGCCACAAGCTATACATGTTTGAATAATAACAGGGATGACTAATTACAAATTCCAACCCATCAATTAATAATCGAAAATGATATGACATGTAATTTAGATTAATGAGGGTGAAATTGGGTGCAATGTGACACATTATTCAATTATTTAAATTATTTCATGTTCCCGGAAGGCCGGAACCAACCCAAAACTCCTGCGATGTGGCCAACCGCAACGTATGGGTCGTAGAATACACAATCAACATCTTCCGATTTCTGTGATGGTAGGTAGGAGATTTTCAAATAATGTCAGGTTATTCGTAACCGTGGAATATATCTCAATTTCTTTTTAAATTAAAAAAAAAAGAAATTGATAAAGAAATAGAATTAAATAACAATTTCCTTGGCAGCCATTGAATTTTTAAGTAATCAAATTAGATAGATAGATAGTTTATTTACAGTCTGTAACATTTTGACATTATGTACTAATCATAGTTAGTTTAAAAAATAATAAAAAAATAAACAAGGAAATTTATAATTTATCTAGCAAATTAAAACCCGCTGCCGCGGTTTTTGGTGATTTTTGGCATTGCACATCCCCGCGCTGATAAGTTTTGAACAGTTTTGAACATACTTAAAAAGGACACAGTCTGTTCATCATGGTACGAATTGAATTGTGGACTATTTTTCGTATGTGGGGAAATGACCATTTCTACTATTCGTGTCTACACGATAGTGGTGGGCGAAGCGGCTCGGTTTAGTGAGCCGGATCCCTAAATCAGCTCTTTGTAGTGTACCGGTTCGGTGATCCGTCTCGATTGAACGACGGTTCCCGTCCCCCCGCACCATGCCCTCACCCTCGGTCCCTTGGCCCTCCATACACGATACTTTTTTTCATGTCGCTTTTTCGTTTTCGAGCCGCTTCGCCCACCAGTACTACACGACGATTAACATAGGACTCTGGGACATTAACACTGTAAGAATAGGTATAGATGTTCCCTACTTTCTACGCTAGCTTGGGCCATTAGTCCATTTCGGTTCGTAGTAATATAAAATAATATAAATTTGGTGCACACATGTGTGGTTTTGTACCTTACATTATATAACAATTTAAAAAGTTATTTAATTTTAATTAGCGATAATTTAAGTACGTAATCGATGACCCAAATAATATTAAACAATCGCAGGGATAGGCAGAAAGGATGGACCGCTACACTACTCTGTCTCGGCAAAAACTCCTTGCTTCATTCACATTCACATATCGTCTCATTCATACTCTTCTGCTATTTTGACTCTCGACATGACCCGAGTCATGTATTTGATTTTTTAAATGCGAATACCGCACAAGAGTCCCAACTCCTCCCAACCTTCTGGAGCCAGTGAGACTATGGCAACTCCAATTGTATTATGTTGTGATCCTGAACGTATGGGGGAGGGGAAGGAGATGGGGAAGAGGAACGTGGGGAAGTAGTATCTGGCTATTCAGATCTGGTCATCAAACACGGGTAAAGTCATTTCAAGCAACGTTTCGATTCTGAATGGTGGTCTTCCACCTAAAGCATCTTCCACTCGTGCCGTAAATATCCTGTATATTATATCAAGGCACTAATATTTAAACGCAACGACATCCGCACAAAATGCTCTTAAGGGGAACGGCTGCGCTACCTGTTTCATACAAAACTTAATTTAGGATTTGAGGCCAAAATACACATCCAAACGAATGATATAGTTTTTGAAATGAAAGGTTTAATTAATATCTAGGACGGATGAGAGAGGTATTTTATTTATTTTTGCTTTAAATTATGAACGTGCTATATTGTGGCTTAAAATTGTGAGTCAGCGTACATCTCAATCTGAATATAAGAAAATAGTGATGCATGATCATAACCCATAACACAATACTAACTGCTAACGATGAACTTGTAATTTCCAGATCGGTACTTCCATTAGTACTATGTCCCAAAAATGGACATGTTAGCGAGTTTAATAAAAAAATGTGAACTAAATTTCAGAAGATGTATCCTGAAAAAATGACTAACTAACTAACTAACCATCACGCCGTTTCTCCGCGGGGGTAGGCAGAGAGGACGGACCGCCAAACAACTCGATCTTGGCATACACTTCTTGCTTCATTCACATTCATACAGCGCCTCATACATTCTCTTCTGTTATTCCGACTTCTGACATGGCCCGACTCGAGTATTTGATTCACTTGATCGTGCCATGTCTTCCTCGGCGTCCCCGGCTTCTTCTTCCATTCACATTCGCGTCATATATTCTCCTTACACTCCTTTCTTCGTTCATTCGCTCTACATGCCCAAACAATCTAAGCGTCCTTTCTTAATCTTGCTCACTACGCTTACATCAGCCTTGCATTCTTTACAAAATGGTTATATGAAAAATATTTTTTCGCAAATTTTTTTTTTTCGTTGTCACAAATATTAATTTAATTTATTTTTTTGCCTTTTTATTTAAGATTTTTATTTTTTATTTCCTTTCTTTTTTTTTTCGTGGACATTATTTTTTTTCTTTAATGGAGGACTGAACGCGGTTGGCCCTAACAAAAAGTTGTCCAAAGAAGCAAAGCTAGCAGTCCACAATGGTGTGCTGATACCAACCCTGATGTATGGCAGTGAGGCATGAAATTGGCAGAGGAAGGATGAAAGTAAACTAAATGCCATAGAAATGAGATCTCTGAGACGAATGTGTGGTAAAACCATGCATGATCGTGTGAAAAATATTGTAATTCGTAAAGAATACAAGGCTGATGTAAGCGTAATGAGTAAGATTAAGAAAGGGACGCTTAGATGGTTTGGGCATGTGGAGCGAATGAATGAAGAAAGGAGTGTAAAATGAATGATGGAAGAAGAAGCCGGGGACGCCCGAGGAAGACATGGCACGACCAAGTGAATCCAATACTTGAGTCGGGCCATGTCAGAAGTCGGAATAATAGAAGAGAATGTATGAGACGATGTATGAATATGAATGAAGCAAGAAGTGTATGCCAAGATCGAGTTGTTTGGCGGTCCTCTCTGCCTACCCCTGCGGCGAAACGGGTGATGGTTAGTCAGTTTAGTTCGTTTATTTTTTCCTTACAAAAATGAAATACTAATTATGTAATTTATGTACCTTTCTTAATTTAAAGTGGAGACCATTACTAAGAAGCCGTTGATAAACTGATACCAATCAAGATTTAACGGGACTATATCACAATATTTTTAAAAATAAATTAATAGTAAAAAATATATGTACATATATGTATATACCTATTTTAAATAAATAAATTGTGAAACAATGCAAATTAATCGAAAAAAATTTACTCGCGCACGCCGGTATTTGAACCCTCAACCTCCGGATTCGTAGCCGAGGATCATAGCCACTCAACCAGGGAGGTCGCCATTGAGTGATTCACTTCATTGTGCCATGTCTTCCTAGGGCCTTCTCGATTTCTTCTACCATTAAATTCCGCGTCATAATGTTCACCTAACATTATTTTCTTCATGCCCAAATCATCTAAGCATCCCTTTCTTAATCTTAACCATTAATTAATTTGATATAACAATGATATTGATTAGGGCACTATAATGCGAATGTCTAAAAAACATTAATTTAATTATCAAAATAATTTCTGAACGCAGAATAGTATCAGCAAATTATAAAAAAGTAGTTTTATATCAGTACACTATCACATTAAATTAATAAGTTATATTAAGTTAAGTTAATATTCTTTTATTCCGTTTTACAAAAATAAAAATCAGAATTACAATGATTTTTGGGTGTTTATATTTTTACGCTTACTGAATATATTTTGATGATCAAATTACAACCAAGATATTTTTGTAAATCGATCACTTACTTATGGATCGATTACAGCTCAACCTTAAAAATATTAAAAAGTATTTTTATTAGTTTTGACTTCAAATCCGTCCATTTGGTAACCAGTTAAATACAGTAAATAAAAATGTTAAGTACCTATCCCCTGTTACTTGTGAAACCCTAACCATTTATTTGAGCAGGTAAATCGAGCAATTTTCAAATAGACAGGAAGATAGTAGGTAAGTACACAGTTTTAATGTTAAAAGAAATAACAAACTTATCTCTAGGGAAAGTTCAAGCTCATGTTATGTGGGTTTCGGATACAGAAATTGTTGTGAATGAATTATTTTTGAAAGTTTCCATAATCGGTTTAAGCTTTAAAGCGAACTCCTTCGTTAAGTGCTCTTGTACTCATTTTATTTTAATGGATTATAATATCAAAGCATTGGTACCGGAATCGGGCCGAATAAGTGGGAATCAGTTGTTTCCCACTTATTTTATTTTTATTGGAAACACAAATTATTTACATGGAAGCATCAAACATATTATTATATCATATATAATCGGCGTGTAAATAAATATCTCTAATCGGGGGAGAGCTGGTAATTTAACGGCTCATTCTTGCAATCAACAGTTCTACTTTTAAAAGGTTGCTGACATTTACCTTTCCTCCCTCCTATTACACTGGTTCTCTTTTTTTCCTTTCTTTCGATGACTTTCCTTCCTTTCTTTCAAAAAGTCTTACACACAGAATCCCCAGAGATCTCAAACCATAATCTCTTATGTGGAGGAGATATTAGGAAAAGAACAGAAGTTTATTAAATCGAGAGGAACCCTTAACTTTTACCGACTTCAATAAATTTGACACGCAGAATATTTTCGATAGAGTTCTTATGAATGCATAAAGAGAAGGTATCTACATTCATTCAGATATACAAGTTTTTTGAGGCAGGTAAGTATGCACGGTACAATAAATCTGTACCAATGGAGGAGGTACGAACGTACAGACTACAGGCGGATGACTTCATTACCCATTCAAAGACGAAATGATTAATTCAAATAACTGTCGACTGGTGGAGAATACCGTGGACCTTTAGAGGCGGAGGAAAGTGTTGCCTGAATGAATAACACCTGCTGACATTTATGGTTGGTGTTAGCTTTCAAGTTTTCTTCTCGTGTGATAAAATAGCGACAAATACTGATATTGATACATTTGAATGGATGGCCTTACAAAAAATAAGACTACAAATTTTGTTTTGTTTATTAACCAGTAGTCCACTAGAGCAGTGCTCCGCAATCTTTTCTCATCTACGGCACACCAAAATTCTTCCTAGAATTCCGCGGCACACCAAAAGCTAAAATATATAGGTATTAAATTTATACACAAACTTTATAATAAGGGTTACAATTCTTCACCGTAACAATAAAAGCAAAAAATTGGATAACTTAGAAGCACTCGAAATTAGAAAATCCCTTAATAATAATGCTAGTATTTTAAATAACCAAATTAACTTATCTTTTAGTCCCATTCTGAATATTTTCCCAATAAATCGCTCTGTTCTTCCCGGAAATCCTACAATTACCCCTACCCATTTGCTTACCCCCCACTCCAACACCTAAAATTTATATGTCTTGTCAATATTTTATATCATAAGTTAGTTTTAATATTCTCCTGATGAAGGAAGGGTGCTTCCGAAACCGGTAGAGTTTTGATAAAATAAAAGTGGTTTACAACAAATTTATGTGTTTTTTATTGTTTATAATAAATTTTTGTTTTTTATTTGAAAAGTATTCATACATAAAACTATAACTTTTTTTTACGCAGTCTTAATAATCATTATAAAATAATAATAATTTAATGTGATACCTGCGCTTGTTTCAATGAACACAAAAGTTTTATATTCGGCTCGATTTAGCGCAACCCGAAGTTCTTGGTCAAGACCTTTAAAGCATGACCGCTTATCATTTTTAATTAATACAAGAGTTGAAAGTTTTTGCTCAAGTAGTGTTAAAATTGCATTGTCGGAAATTCGAGGATATTCTTTTTTAACGTAAATCCAGAAAACATCTAATGGAACAATATTTTGAAAAATAATTTGTCATTGTGTATTAAATACATGATGAAAAATTGTAAAATTTCAAATACATTATATTCGGCTCACGGCACACCGGTTGCGGAGCACTGCACTAGAGTATGCTTCCACCATACGAAATCCTCGATATAAGTATAGGTATACATAGATTTAGTAGAAAGTGTGCAGTATACATTTTTGAAAAATTTACGCCACAAATACAACGAAACTACAAATAATATGTTAACTTTACAAAAAAGACGTACTTTGTCAGATCTATTGTTTCTACATAAACCGCTAAATAATAAAATTGATAGTCCCGAACTGCTATCCCACATTGGTTCAAATGTTCCAACGAGGCGTATCAAGCACACTTCTTCATGTAAAAGCTAATAACACTAATGCAGCAAAGAACTCACAAATTACTGGCGTGATCACAATACGAAAAATTTATAGACTTAGATATTTTTCATGATTCTTTACTAACATACAAAATAAATGTATTAAATTTTCTAACCGTGGTAGGTATAAATTACTTTAAAACTACACATATTTTTTCTTTAAACTTTTAGGCTTAGTCAATTACAATTCTTGATTTCATAACTTCTCTACACTTCTCCACATCATCTCTCCACACACTTTCTTTCTTTTTATTATTATTAGTCACACACACATTAATTAGTTACGTATCTTTCACCCCAGATAAAATTAATAAGATATTGTATGGACATACGTAATAGGTACTAGTGGTGGGCGAAGCGGCTTGGTTTAGTGATACGGATCAGTAAATCACGAGCGAGGGACAGGGCATGGTGCGGGGGGATGCGAACCGTCGTTCAATTGAGCCGGATCACCGAACCGGTAGACTACAAAGAGGTGATTTAGTGATCCGGCTCACTAAACCGAGCTGCTTCGCCCACCACTATTAGGTACTTTAACAATGTAAACGTTAATATACCAATTTTATCATTTGTAATAAAATTTACATTTGTGTATGTCTAAATAAATAAATAAATAAATTAGCTATGGGCATATTGCGAAATGATTTTTTTGGAATCTGGTGGGTTTTGTATTTGATTTTGATTCCTCAGTTCCAAAGCGTAACAACTCAAATTTTTCTCCAAGGTCAAACCAATAAACTGCAGTTTTTTATAATTCTGAATATCAAAGAAGATGGAAAAAAAGTTTGTGGGGATACCGTGTCGTATTTTGTAAAACGCAACGGAGACCGTTAAGAGGACAGTTAAAGGAAACGGCTATTCGGGCTACGGTGGTTGTAAAAAATATTGTATACAAACGGGAAGTGTCCGACCAGGGGCTGCTCTGCGACCTGCTGTGGTCCGACCCCAACAAGGACACCGCCAGCTGGGGCGAGAACGAGCTTCACTTTCACCTTCGTCATTGAGATAGTGGCCAAGTTTCTCAACAAGCACGACTTTGACCTGATCTGTCGGGTGCATCAGGTGGTAGAGGACGGGTATGAGTTCTTTGCCAAGAAGCAACTGGTCACCCACTACTCGGCGCCCAACTACTGCGGGGAATTCGATAATGCAGGAGCAATGATGTCAGTGGACGACACGCTGAAGGGCTCCTTCCAGATCCTGAAGCCGGCCGACAAGCGCCACCTGGCGTACGTGCAGACCAACACCAACCGTCCCGTCGCGCCGCCCAGGCGCGTCACCAAGACAAAGAAGATTTTGAGGGCCCTATGGATCAATCCCTCCGGCCACCATCCTCCCCCGCCGCTCCCCCTTTTTAAGAATATTCTGTGTTATTTATCCTAAAAAATATGGATAATAATTCATTGTCTTAGCTTAAATATATTCTTGAATATAATGGAATCACTCACTCTATCATTTGTATTAGCGTCTTGCAATATATCGTAAGGAATAAATACAGTTAGCTTCTTTTTTTTCAATTTAACATTATATTTACTTTTGATAATTTATCTGCATCTCTTTATATGGTCTATAAATAATGTGTTATTTTAATATGTATTGATAGCCTGTCCAAAAAGAGAAAAAAAATCGTAGAATAGACGTAATATAAAAATAATATAAGTAATAATAGTAATAATAAGTAATAATAGTAATAGGAAGTAATATTTGTACACCGCGCTTGAGGTGATTTTTCACAAAAACGGCGCTATAAAAATAATCCGATTATTATTTATTATTATTAACGGCTGCGCTGCCTGTTTCATACATAACTTAATTTTGGAATTGAGGTCAAAATACCCACCCAAACTAATTGATATATTTTTTAAATTAAAGGTTTTAGTAAATCTCTAGTACGGGTCAGAAGTATTTTATTTATTTTTGTTATAAATTATGAAGTATATGCCGTGAAAAAAAATCAATTTTCATAATTTTAGAGGCAACTTGGAAAATTATTTACCTGTTCATCGTTTTTTTTTAAATTATCATATATGATATGTAAATATGATTATGTAAATAAAAATATAAAAACAAAACACAAAAAAAAATTATTGGGTCGATATTTCAAATTATGCACGGCAAATTTGTGTTCCAACGTAAATTGGTCGTTTTTAACTTAATTTAAAGTCCACCATAATGTTTATTTTAATATTTTTTTATTTTATATTTCATTATATTTTCAAAGCAGACTTAAAACTTTTTTTTTTAAATAACCGTTAGCCCCCAAATTATTGTTAAAGTTGCCTCTAAAATCGCTAAAAATCATTTCCTTCAATGGCCTACATTTCATAATGTAAAACAAAACTAAAAAAATTACTTCTCATCCGTACTAGAATATTTACTATACTTTTTAACGAAAAAAAAATCATTAGGTTTAGGTGAGTATTTTGGCCTCAAATTCAAAATTCAAAGTAAAGGCCGCACAGCCGTTCCTCTTAAATATTTTTATCATATCACCCGGAAATCAGAACGATTGCTAATAAATAAGAAACACTAAAACTCACTTCTGTTACTTAAAATGTTTCAGAAACAATAATTGACCGCGTACCTACACTTATAAAAAGGAATCCATTAAAAATCATTTACGGAGCGCACAAAGTAAGCGACATTTTTCGTAGGCAAACCAGTAAATGCTGTTTTTTTTTTCTATTTTGAATTTCGGAAAGACAAATTACAAACAAAACTTATTTGCGAAATCTTTTTAAGCTTTATTAAACAGGAATCTTAAAATGCATCAAATGTTCAAACTTTTCTCAGCTTCAGTCCCATCATGAACTGTGGAGCTTTGAAATTAATATTTAAAGTACTCGCCAATCTATTATTTTTTCTGAAAAAAATAATACAAGATGCTGTTTTGCTTGTTCCATATTTTTAAATTGTTCTATTAGCCGTGTTTGGTGACCAGATCTGAATAGCCAGGTATTTTCCCACCTTCCTATCCCCTTCTCCTTCCCCTCCCCAATACCTGTAGCCACACAACATTCCCCAATTGGAAATGCCATAGTCTCACTGGCTCCAGACGGTTGGGAGCAGTTGGGACTCTTGTGCGATATTCATATAAAGAAGAAAAAAAACAGAGTGTAGGTACCTATAAAATAGTATGCATGATTGGATCGGATTTACAGATGCGGTCGAATGCAGGTTGTGTGTGACGTTCTATCCTTTCTTAGTACCCCTTCCATAGAAGGCATGACGACAAATGATAAGTTAGTGCTGAAATACAATATTGAGTCAGAATACATATAAACTTATCTTACTCGTATAGCACAATAACCCAAAATGCAACGTCACAATATTTAGATAGAGTATTTGCATTTCGTATCTTTTTTCTCCCCACATTTTAAATACGTAGGCATTCTTGGGACTGTTCAGATAAGTCGTCCGATAAGTCGAGCGTATAAAAGAAGTGCAAATACGAGGAGAGATTCCAGTAAATCGATTCCGAAGGTGGAATTTTTTTGGTGAATTATAAAAAATTCAATTATACAGGGTTTTTATTAGCTATTTATTATCTTTTAAAATGGGCGGAGGCGTAGACCTGGCCCCAATATTTTATTAACACTAACATTTCGGAAAAAATGGAAACAGGTTTAAATCATTTTCTCATTTTTTTGGATTCTCTATGCATATTTTTTTTTCTATTTAGGAAAACATTCTTTTTGAGTCGCTTCCTCATTGCTGAGGATCGTGACCCCCACTGCAATGTTCGGGGTGTACAAGGCTCCTTCGCTCCTCGCGATGCTGCGCGATCCCCGAGACCGACGTTCCGAACGCCTACGAAATTTGGTCACTTGAGGTGATTTTTCACAAATACGCGTCATCCAATTATTACTTTTATTATTATTATTATTATCGGTGACATTCCTCTGCTTCTCCTGCCTTCCACTTTACCAGTGACCATGAGGTTTTCCAGTTTGGAGTTCTTGGATTGACGAGCAACATGTTTAAATAATCTGAGTTGATTGTGAATGCCGAGCTCTTCCAGACTTGATATATTTGTGCTCCTAGCTGTCCATGGAATCCTGAGCATTTTCCTCCAGCACCACATTAAAAGGGCGTCTATCCGCTGGCTCTGGGTGTCCATGTTTCCACACCGTAAAGGAATACGGGGAAAATCAACGCCCGGACCAGACTCATCTTAGTGGTCTTCATTGTGCCTCTGTCACTCCATACCATTTGCAATTTGCTCATGGCAAATTGAGAAAACATAAAGTTATATAATACACTGTTACATGGGGGAAAATAGGAACTCGACGACATCCACGTTGGTCGCCAGTGTTAGGAGAGGAAATAGCATCACGTTGGGTGGTAGTGTTAGGAGAGGGGCGACAGTGTTAGGAGAGTGAGGAAAATGAGGGAAGGATGATGATGAAGAGCCCCACGAGGGAAGCCGGTTTTAGGGGTGCTGAAAGGAGGGAAATGGGGAAAAGAAAGTTGGTGTAAAGAAAAGCAGTGCAACTAACCCTGAGATCGTATTCAGGACTGGTCCCTGCTCCAACATTGTTTGTTTTTGTAGCTTTATTTAGATGTTAGCAAATTTTCATACATCTAGTAATAAAAAAACATATAAGATACATAATAAAATAAATAGAGTCATAAAATTATAACGGAAAGAATACAGTTAATAAAAAAAAAAGAAATACAGTTACCCCAGTTCATACAGTTAATACAAAAAGAAATACAAGTCATAAATTTTTCTTTATGTATATAGCACATGTTTTACGGAAAGTGCCAAGACTTGAGGCTTCCTTTATGGAGTTTGGTAGGTTATTATAAAGTTTTTGCCCTTTATAAAACACGCTGTTCTGTGTACACGTAAGTTTTGTTTTGGGAAGCCTGAAGTCTTGGCAACTCCTCGTAGGATAATAACATGGCTTAGCTCAGCTTGGTATAACATAAAGATTCCATTTCTCAAGGTTAAATGGGTCGGCCGCGGCCTTAGAATTGGAGGGGGTATCTACTCTACATTAATAGACGAGATGGCGTGCTTTCAACTCAGAATTTATTTGTAACAAAACACGGTCATATAAGTTATATGCAGGTTTCGCCAAGAAGTTGGCACCTACCCTGTTCTAGACTATCCTCTCTCTCTGAAGGAGCTCTAACCGGGTAAGTTAATGGGGGAAGACATACATGTACAGCACATAATAAGAAGGAAGCTGATAGAGGCTTACATGAATAGCTGATGGTCAAACGACGCTGTCGCCAAGGCGGAGTCTATGTGGCCAGCGTCCAAAGTACACAGGTATTAATCATTCTCACACTGAGTTTAACAGCTAAAAGTCACCATACTAGGTGTTTACAAGGTGTAGTATGGTAACTATCTGCTATAGGCCTCAAGCCCGTGTGCAGTTGATGTTTCCATGTATGGAATCGAATGATGCAATAATGAACCGGCTGCGTGCTCCAAAGAAGCACGCTGTAGATCGCTCGGTGTCTGATTTAGAAAAGCGTAATGGCGGTCGGAAATTATCTGTTACGCTTGACCTCATTGGTTGATTAACAAAGATGGCTGGCTTAAGCTCACCGGATTGGTTGATTGTGGTAATTATCCGGCGAGATGTAGTGCTATTGGTTGTGGTGTGATGTTTTGTAAACGAGAGGCTAGAAGTATTCTAAGATCTTCTATTCGTTACGTAACAACACATTCAATTATTACTGTGTTGCATTAACCAGTGATGTTTCCGCTACACGAACATAAATATTTGTTAACGAAAAAAAACAACATTTAGGAAGTAAAACTGAACAAGAAAAATATCAAAATAAAATAAATTATGCAGTTTCTAGGAAACACAAAATAAAACAAAGTTTAAATATGTACATAGATAACGTTAAATCCAAAAGCGTTAAATGAAATAAAATCCACATTAAATCTTACAATATAAATAGTATAAAAATAGCAGGGGTAGGGAGTTATAACTAAGCTTACGACTTAATTTTTTCTTTAATGAATTTACTAAATTGTCCCGAGGATAAACGGAAAACATCAGCGTCTGAAAAGATGTTGTTGTATATTGTACATGTTCTTCTAAAAAATGAGTGTTGTGTGTAGTGATGTAGATTCCACAGCTTCCCTCGTTACAGAGTGGAATAAATTCTTAGTATCGCCTTAAATATACCACAACTCAGAAACGAAATGCCTTTAACTATGTTTAGTATTTAAAGATCAAGGGTTTAAAATTAGATAGTTCCAATGTCCCCTCTCTGCTTCCTTTCCTACACAGCCTCACCGGTTTCAGTTCAAATGACAGAAATGTGTATGAAATGTGCACCCCCAAGCCTCATACAACACAACCACACAATTATGTATATAACGCTGCTTTGTTGGCGAGGGTGAGTTAATCATTTGATGTGTAATTCAATACATGCAAATAGTAAGGTTTTTACGACGCAAATTTTTCACTACAAAAATCACAAGACTCAAAAGGCAATAACGGCCAGGTAATGATTAAAAGTACCGACTTGCGGTGTATGGTGTGAGGCGCATCTGTATAAAAAACAAGTAGTTTAGAGACAGTAAATTTAAATGTTTAACTGTGCATCTGGAATTAGTATTAAAAGAGCCGCACACCTAGCACATCTAGCACACCTAGCACTCCTAGCACTCCTAGCAACGTCAGCACTAGCGCTGCAGCTGTGACAAGGTTCAAAGCCGCAGATTGCAGGAGAATCGTGATTCATTATTCACCAATAGTAATCGCCGCCAACCCGTTTGACCGTGAAGTGTTGCCCGCTGAACTGTGTGGGAACGAACCAACGAACTTAGATATTTCTAAATTATCATCCTCAGGCCGCATGCATCACCGCGGGCGGGATGCTGGATGCATCTCGGGTGGCGATTGGCGACCCATAGATAGGGACCTGAAAATTTGGCGTTATTTTTGGCGATATTCCAGTTATTTTTCAGCAAAAGCGGTGGTATTTTGGTACAATATTTTGGAATTTTGCAGCTAAAAATGGGCGATTTTTATTTCATATTTACTAAATCGGAAAATCAATAACAATTTGATACGTTTTTCGACGTGACGTTATCTGCGTTCCATTTTGTGGCTATTCAAGCTTGTCAATATCATGGACAAAGCAATATATGGAATGCATAATCTTACTTTCTTGTTTTAAAATACCAGAAAGTCGTGTGAAAATTCCGACAATACACATTATTTACTCAAAAATTGCTAATTTCGCGCTATCGTAAACGCGAAATTTTCAGGTCTTATTATCACTGATGATTTATTAAGCTATTTTGTATGGTAGTTTACGTTTAAACTGCAGGTTAAGATTTTTGCTTGTAAAATGTCAATTTTAATTGTATGTATTACGTGTTTTGTATGTCGATATGTACGCGTATGCTACGGACATATTAAATTGTGTATTATTTAAAATGTATTTCCCGAAATTTTCGAATTTCAAGTTTTTCTTTTGAAAATGGCAAAATTCGTGTTTATTGTGTAAAAAATCGAGTTGTGCGTAAAAATTCGCGATAGCGCCGACGCGAAATTCTCAGGCCTCTTCCCGTAGATAATTGTATGGCCGTACCGATGATAGGTCCGTTGTAATTTCTCTCTCTTTCTCATAAACGATGAATGTAACGGAAACAGCGGCTGCAATGGAGCTTTCAGGAGGAGGATAACTAAGCCTAACAATTCGTGATTAATGTAATGAGTAACTGGTGTTTAGTTGGTAGGTATCGGATGTTTTGCGGCCAATCAATATGAAGGTACAAAATGTGTAAGCATTTTTGCGTGACAATATCATCAAAAGCTTCATAATGGTGGATACCTTCTCTTACTATCGCCTTGGTGAATGCTTGTCAGAAACAAAACTATTCTTGAAATGGCGCCTTCCACATTTACTATTCCTCCCCACTCACTTTATACTCACAGTTCACAACATATCCAGATTGTAGATGACATATTCCCACTGATTCCAGGCTGTTGGGAATCTTGTACGGTATTCACATTTAAAAAAAATTTAAATGATATCATTTATATTAGTACATTTTAACAATAAGGAACTTCTGTCCATTTAAGAAAAATTTCATCAATGTTAATACCTACCAGTATTAATATTACTTTTTTAATTCGTTTTCATAATTGAAATAATTTTTTTTATTAAAATTTTTCAAACACCCGCCAAAACGCATGAAATCTATAGCGTGTTGGATGTGACGTTACACGGAAAGAATTTACACATAAGGAATTTACGTGCGAACTTCCGCGTGACGTCTGAAGACGTCGATCCAATGATGCCAACCAAGCAGGGCGTTTTGATGAGATGGTGTTTTATTCATTTTCGTATAATGATTTATAAATTCTTTATAATATAATAAAACCAAAAAGTGTACATTCGAGATCGACGTTTGTCGATCTAGTATAGGGTCACAGTATTTTTCACTGGAGTTCTTTATTATCATGAATATGGCCGTGCCTCTGAGATATTATGTAACTTGTAACCACTATTTATGATAAATACGTCGTTTATGATAAACAGGAAGATGTTGCAACGAAGCTATTATGCCTTTAGATCAATCATTAATATCATCATTGAGCGCTATGGGTTTTATCCATAGAATAAAGAATACACACTAGAAATGCCTTCCATATAGATTTTAAAGGAAGCCGGTGTAGCTACTTAGTACTTTTGGATCTATTCCCGAGAGAACCAATGAAAATACAGCGATCTATCTCTCTTACAATGCTGTCATTGTATATTGCCATTCCATTTGATCGAAATGAAATGGTGATGAAATAATCTTTACCATTAGAAATTTAAGGCCCGAATGGCCAGATTTTTGAATCAGGAAATACGTGAATATCGCATTTCTTGTATTTTTTAAAATTCTATATTATAATAGTAACATTCCACTTTAAGATGACCTGATAAACCTCCTGGCCAGCCGCATGACGTCCAGAAAACCTTTTTGGAAAAACCTGAAGGCGACAGTCTGCTTCTATCACGATACTCCCCTGAAGAGTCGTGGCCAACTCAGTGGTCGACCTCGGACGTGAAAAACAAGTACCTTGTTGTAGACTCTACTCTTAAATTGCCAGAGTTCCCTCTCCTTCGGAAGACGTGGACATCATTAAACCGCATCCGGTGCAGTCACAGCCGTTGTGCGTATATGATGCATAAATGGGGGCTTAAAGGTTCCGAACTTCGTGAATGTGGACATATTCAAACAATAGAACACATGTCCCCTTCATAAGTTTCTCTATGGCACATCTGTGCTGAACCAAGTGACTCCTGATGCCGTCGACTGGCTGAATAACCTCAGCATCCCACTATGTCCATCAACTCTCTTCCATCATACGAAGAAAAATAAGAAGATAGAACAGAAGCCTTGAAAAAGACAAATCGAAAAGTCGGGAATAAGTAACTCGTCACTAAGTCTGTCTTGCATAATCTACATTCGGATACTTCAAGAGAAAAATACGTAAAAAAAAATTTTAAACATCATAAATATTTGAAGAGACGTTTGGGGGGGGGGGGGTCTGAAAGATCTGAAAGCGATACTTTAGTGGTTAGAGCTGATGCCCCGATAGAATAGAGTCTGGAGTTCAAATCCCGGTCGCGGCAACATTTTTTCGTTTGCTTTTCTAATCTCGTGATTATAAGTATTGTTATAATATTTGATATTCATAAGTAACAAATTAACCAAATCAAGGTCCGATGAAGATAAACTGTTATCTTGGTCTACCAATCTTGTGTTGAATTACGGAGGTAGGTACCACATAAAAAAATAATTTTTATCATGGTAATGTTATGTTAATTTTCCATAAAAATTCAAGAACATGATGAAAGATGAAAAACACGACGTAACTTATGAGAATTTAATTAAAATGCGAAATAAAAATGGCCAATTAATTAATATTAATTACTTATTAAGGCATAAGCATATAAAAAAGAATGGACACCAGAAGTGCCTTCCACGTTGATGTAAAAATCCTGAAATTTTTATAACGCCTTGCCCAAAGATTTAAAAAAAAAGATATCTTCGAAAATGAAAACAAAAGTCAGGTCATTCATTCTGTTTCCGTAGAACATGAAAACAAATAGTCACCAATGTATGCATATGCATGCCTACGCGTACCCGTAAGTTAATTAATGTTGTAAATGAAACCAAATTATAATATCGTGCTGTACGTATCAAATAATTGATTACTTTTTCTATATTTGCGGATAAATTGTTTATCCTGAAGAGGGGACCTTTGATCCTGAAACATGTTGATATAAACAAATATTATTTTAATACATATGACTCCACAAATTTATTTTACATCATCTGAAGAAATATCAAATGATTGTTAAAATTTTAAGTATTTAGAAATAAAATCTACATTGTAATTTTTCTTTGGAAATTTCTTACAATCAAACTGAATGTACTCAGTTTTGTAAGACTTACATAAAATCCAATGTGTTTAAAAAATTTATTTGAATAAAAGTCTCTGACCAAGTACCTTTTGGTTCTAACCCCGAGAGAGCCAATGAAAATACAGCGCTGTCTCTCTTTCACTGCCTACATTGATCCTATTTATTAGAATTCCATTTCTAATTTAAAAAAAAATAAAAACCGATTTAAATGAAATGATGATGAAATACTTTATTGTATTAAGAATTTAAAGCCCAAATGGACAGACTTTTGGATCACGAAACACGCCCACATTGCATTTCTTGTGTTCTTTTTTCTATGGGAATAAAGCACTGCATAGATAATTACATACATAACCGATAATGAAAAGCATTCAATAATTAGAAACTGTAATATTTAGTAATTAATACCCGGCTTTGCCCGAGTTTCAACAGTCAGTTTTCTAAAACATTATTCTGAACAATTGAGAATAGGTATGGAAAAAAGCCGACTTGTTTATTTTTTCGTCAGTTAAATAGATATTTGAAAGGCATAATGGAATTAACGTAGTAAGCTTAAAAACCCTATTCAAATTTCATCACACCAGAGGTCACCGTTCAAGAGATTGTTTTTTTGACTTTATTGTTTTATAAGACGTAATGTATTTTAGTCTGACTGGTTGGCACATCTCCAAAGTCACAGAATTATTATTTTTAATATTTATTATTAATTTATTATTTATTAGTACACCTATACCAAAAAAAAAAAATATATATATATATATATATATATATATATATATATATATATATATATATATTTATTTGTACAGTGCCTGCCTCACCAGATCTCTTGTTAGTTAGGAAAGTTTACAGATATATATATTTTAATTACGAATATTAGTGTACAACAATAAGGATGATAAAATTGATTGAAAATACAGAATACACTTGGAAGTAGCAGTAGGTTAAACTTGGATGAGTTCACTGGCTATTGTATGACCTTTATTGATTATCCAATAAAAAGGGTTAACTAAATTATGTTATTGAATATTGGAATACAGTAAGTTTGTGTAGATAAATCAACTATGTTCAAAATTTTATTTCATATTAAACGATTTTATGTGTCACGTTAGAAAGTCGTGCTGGAAATCCTGTCTTGAGATTCCTCATAACTTTACTCCCGAGAATGTAAATTATTAGAGACATCATACCGAGCCGCCAGTCGGTGTTTCGGAGCCTGGATACCTCTTTTTCAGGGTTCAGTTGTTCCAGAAACCCTCCTTTTTTCATTTAAGGATTGCGATTTCAGCGGTCAGTATTTTTTGCCGCACCTTTTTTACCTAGTCTGCGTGTTAATGGCGCGAGCCACCTAACAAGACCCATTAGTTTTTTTGTGTTTTGAACGATCTCGAAATTTTTTAGTTTGCAGGTATTCATTTCCTTGATTAATCTAATGTACCTTCATAATATCATGTTTCTTATAACTCCTGTGACCAATTTTAGGTGGGCTTTTCGTTAGGTTACTTTGGTGCCCTAACTTCAGATATCGAATGCTAGATAAGTACCTTTGCACCTATAGAAAATATTTTATGGATATCTTCAAATGCGAGCCGAATAAATACAAAAAAAACTCCATAAAAAAATGGTTCTCTGACTTGTTACGAAAGATTTAAACAAAAATCTATATGTTTTTGTTATGAATTTTATTTGTTTTAAATCTTGTAATTATGTATGTACCTATTTGACATTATCCTGTGTGGATAAATTCAATTATCGCCTGAATATGAACCATGAGTGATTTTTTTTTATTTGTTATAAGATTATTATTACATTATAAATTTATTTTATTTTTTTTATTTTTTATGTCTTGTTTTATTAGGTAAAAAATAAATGGTTTTTATTTTATGCATACAACTCAATACGTGTATAAAATTATAAAATTTAAACTGACGATTTCCCGAAAATCAATAATAGTAATATAACTATATTTTATGTTACCTGTGAAAAATCACATGATATATGTATATGTATTGCCAAGACTGATATTCGAACCCCGATCAACAGCTTGGATAGCACCTATGCCGACCATTACAATACCAACTATTGTAAAAACGGCAGAAGTAATTCAATATAATGTTAAACAGTATGAATTATGTATTTTATAATGGTTAACAATTGATTTGAATTTAAGAACCAGAATGTTACATACATAGATCTCATCACATCACAACGGAAAATATATTGCATTAAATGAAAAGACACTTTGTTTGAAACCACTTTTATTTTATATAGATACGTCTGCTAGTTTCAATTCGACTGAATCATCTTCAGGACTGCCTCATCATCATCAGGCAATCATCTTCATGACGGCCTCCATGGTCGAGGGGTAAGGCTCTCGACTACGAATCCGAAGGTCGCGGGTTCAAATCCCGGCGTGCCCAAGTAAACTTTATTTAATTAATTTGTGCTGTTTCATAATTAATTCATTTAAAAATATTATATAGTATATTTGCGCACGTTCCAGAGTGGAAGATACTCTCAGTATCGCCCTGGTGAAAGACCACCATTCAGAATTGAAACGTTGCTTGAAATGGCTTTTAGCCGTGTTTGGTGACCAGATCTGAATAGCCAGGTATTTCCCCACCTCCCCCTTCCCTCCCCTTTCTCCTTCCCCTCCCCAAAAACCTTCAGCCTCACAACATTCCCCAATTGGGAATGCCATAGTCTCACTGGCTCCAGACGGTTGGGAGCAGTTGGGACTCTTGTGCGGTATTCATGTAAAAAAAAAAAAAAAAGGACTTAAAATATATTTACTAGTCGACGTATCCATACAAAAAATAAAAGTGGATTCAAAAAAAATATTTTTTCATTTAAATCGTCATGTCAATCCACAATGTGTTTGCTTATTGGGACAATCGAAATTATATTGTTTACTAGCGCAGACCCGTAAAAAGTCCTGGATTAAAAAAATAAAACAAATAATAATATTGCTACAGCCAAGAATCTAACCCTGATCAATTGTTTGGAAGGCAAATATCCTAACCATTACACCACCAACTATTCTAAGAACAGTGGCATAATTTAATTTATATACCTACTGAAAATAAGAATTACGTGTTTTGGAATTTTAGAAATACTTACTGGTATGTCCCAAAACATATTTTTTTTCATAATAATTGATATGGATTTCGGCGATGCAATGAGAAGTAATTCAAAATCTTGTGTTTTCGGTTTGAGAATTTGATGGCCTAGAAATACATTGATCATTTAATTAAATAATGCAAGTAGTCTTTTTATAAGCCTAGAAAAAAATAAAGTAACAGAAGTAAAAAAAATGTTTAAAGCGCAAAATCTCCTACTCACGAACCCCTTTTCTTATATGTTCTTATCTATTCTTTTTTAATATGACCGTAAAACATTTTAATATTTATGCCTGAGCTTTCCAAATTAAAATAAAACAACCGTTTTGGTGACGTTTTTTTGCGTAAATCAAAACATGCGGTCGATGTTAAACGGGAATTTCGACCTTATCACCATCTGCATAAGGAGCGCTTGATTTCGTTGGAATTTTAGCAAGTGGATGGTCTACGAACTCCGTATTTTTTTTTTTTTTTTCAGTAACTCCACACAGGAGACCAAGGAGGAAATAATTTCCCTCGAGCCCTATATCATCTTTGGGGATGCTGTGTGGAGGATCTTTTAGAGGATAGGAAGGAGTGAACTTGGGTCTTGAAGAGACCCATGTTATAAGATGGAGGAAACACAGAGGCCGGCAGATCATTCCACAGCCGAGCTGTTGAACACAAGAACGAGTCGTAGAAGCGACCCGTTCTCATGTGACAAATGTCAACCGTGTGCAAATGTTGGGCGCGCGTTTGGCGTGTTCCCGACTATGCACCGGTGCCGAAGGGATCAATGACGCTAGTTCCTCGGAGCATCTTCCATTAAAATACCGGTAGAACAAGGACAGCATTCCCACCCGACGTCTGTGCTCCAAAGATTTGCAACCCATTTGTTAAGATAGGCGAATCTATCAAACGGACCGCCCGTTTCTGCACAGAGTCAAGGTTTTTTTTCAGATATTTTGGGACTCCCGACCAGAGGTGGAAATCGGAAATTGGCATCAGAACCGAAATGGTTACATTATTTATTATAATAGTAGAACCATTTTATTCATGATGATGAGTCATCGTAATTTGACAAAAGATAATCTTCTTAGCTTTGAGTGATGTTGAGAGAAATATTGTAATAATATTGTTTTACTGAAAACACTTTCTAACAGTTCAAATAAAGCATTCCATTATGGTTCGATTTTAAAAACCTACTGCACATCGGGTTTTTGTTAACTATTATAATCCACCCATAGACAGAAAAAATTACCAAAGTGCACGAACATTTTTCAAGAAGAAAAAATAATAAAAAAATACTGTAAACAAAATTCGCATTCACAAAGCGATCATAAAAGGGAAGCTTATTATTGGTCGAGAAGACTGAAGGATAAAGCCCAAAAACCAAAATAAACGATGAAGTGTCCGTTCACAGCCGCCATTCTTCTCCATCCTTGGGTTTTTGCATGGCGGTCCATAAAAAATATCTTCACACGAAATCTCCCGAACTTTAGGAGTGGGGCTGAGCCTTATGTGCGCCGATCGGCCAAGAATGAAATGCAATATTCTCGGTCGGCAGTTTCATCAACATTATCTCGGAACATGAGGACCTTTGGAGAAATAATGCGATTAATCATGGCCACACCAAATACTACTCAGTACTCATGCACATTGCTTTTATTAGCCGGCGAACAACGCGTTGTGCGGAATTTGGATCTTAATTTTCTCTGTTTTTTCCTCGTATTTTTTTTCTAATTTTTATCACCTTAGTCTGTACTTTTTAAGAGTAGAGACGAGGTCAAAAGCTGCAAATTTTAACATTAATTTTCCTGCTAGACCTATTTTAATTATAGGTTATTTTTGTTTTTCTTTTTTTTTCTCGCGTCCTCGTGAATTCTATTTAATAAACTGCTTTTGTAAAAACATATTTTACTACGCGGGTCTGTATAAACACTTATTGTATTTTATTTCTTTCGGATACTATATAATATAATATGATTACCATAACCTTTTCTGACGGCCTCCATGGTAGAGGGGTAAGGCTCTCGACTACGAATCCGAAGGTCGCGGGTTCAAATCCTGACGTGCGCAAATAATCAAAATATTAAATGATATATTTGCGCACATTCCAGAGTGGAAGATACTCTCAGTATCGCTCTGGTGAAAGACCACCATTCAGAATTGAAACGTTGCTTGATATGGCTTTTAACCGTGTTTAGTGACCAGATCTGAATAGCCAGGTATTTCCCCAACTTCCTCCCCCCCTTCTCCTTCCCCTCCCCGTTACCATCAGCCTCACAACATTCCCCAATTGGGGATGCCATAGTCTCACTGGCTCCAGACGGTTGGGAGCAGTTGGGACTCTTGTGGGGTATTCACATAAAAAACCTTTTCTTCTACTAGTTTTGCTACTTTATTATTTACATTATATATACTTTTCCACAAAACTTTGGTATTTATTTTTATTTTTTGTATATATCGAGATAGGTTTTATTGTACTTTAATGTTGAACTTGTTAGATCATCGTCTTGTCCGCACTGAAATTAACTTCAACCCGCCAAAAGTGCCATATACCACAATAGTATCGAGGGAATGGCGTAAATTCGATTTTGACAATTTCCTTGAAGAACTTATACGTTCTTCTTTATGCACTGGAGATAATTGGGAAACTAAGACGGCGACAGAACTTATCAATGAGTACAACACAACTCTCTCAAATCTGTTGAATAAGTACGCACCAATCACATGGCTGGTTCGACGAAGAGTGTCGAAGCCAGAAGACGCTAATGCGAAAGCTAGAGAGGTCATTCAGAAGAAACTCCAATGTCACTCCAAGGGACGAGTGGATTAATGCCCAAAACGAATACAAAAGCAAAATAAGTTCCAAAAGATCCAAATACTGGGTTCACAAAATCGACAATGAGCATAAAAATCCACGACGTCTCTGGAACACAATGAAAACCATCATCGCCGATACTCCTGTGCAAATAACTACAGACATTACTCCGGAGGCCTTCTCTTAGTTTTTCTGTACAAAAATAGAGTCCATACGCGCCTCAACATCTTTAGCCCCTCCGCCAATTTTTACAGCAAATTCTAATAAAATACTGTCAACTTTTAAACCCTCAACGCTAGAAGAAGTTAGGAAGATAATTCTAAGTTCTCCAAATAAACAATGCATCCTTGACCCTATCCCAACATGGCTTCTTAAGAAATGTTGCAACTCGTTAGCCCGTGGTTCTTGGTTCACGTGTTTAATAAGTCCCTAAACACAGGTGACTTCCCTGAACAACTAAAATCTGCACTAGTTACCCCAATAATAAAAAAAAACACATCTTGACGCTGATAATTTGGGCAATTATCGACCTGTGTCAAATCTGCCTTTCGTATCAAAAATACTTGAAAAAATTGCTGCTCTTCAAATAACCTCCCACATAAACTCGAATAAATTGTTTACCGATTATCAATCAGCATATAGGAGGTTCCACTCTACAGAAACAGGAATACTTCGTGTCCTGTCAGATGTAACGCTTGCCATAGAGTCAGGTAAGTTAGCACTCATTTCACTTTTAGATATGAGTGCCGCTTTTGATACAATTGACCACGACTTTCTCACCAAGAGACTAGAAGTAACATTTGGTTTACATTTAAACATTAAAAATTGGCTGCAATCATATCTATCCAATCGCTCACAAGCAGTGAAGGTTGGCAATAAACAGTCCAAATTTACAAAACTATCTTCAGGGGTTCCTCAGGGATCTGTTTTGGGCCCACTTCTTTTTACAAATGATGTCGGAAAAATAATCAAGTCATTCGGACTTCTGTCTCATTGTTACCCCGATGACCAGCAAGTGTACTTTTACTGTACACCAAATGAAATTGACCGCCTTAAAATTCGCGTAGCTGAGTGTCTAGAAGCAATCACTCTCTGGATGTTCTCTAACAAACTGAAGCTAAATCCCTCAAAGACCGAGTTTCTATGGGTAGACACGAACAGATGCCGATATTTAATAGATAACTTACCAATTGCTATTTCCGGCAGCGACGTAATTGCGGAAACAACCGTCAAACTTCTAGGCGTTTATCTGGATTCGGACTTAAAATTAAAAAGTCAAATAAACAGGACAGTCAGCAGTGGTTTCTTCTACCTAAGACAACTCAAGTCAGTCCGACGGAACCTTTCTACAGAGGCAACTAAACTATTGGTTAACTCATATATTGTATCGCGTCTTGATTACTGTAATGGCATCTACGCAGGTCTTCCCAAATACCAAACTGATAAACTGCAATCAGTGTTCAACGCCGCAGCAAGGCTAATCACTGGGGTTTCGGAACATCTCCGAAATCCTCACTGGCTGAAGTGCCCTGAGAGGATCCAGTACAAGTTGTGCTGGATGGTGTTCAAAGCTATCAATGAAATGGCCCCACCGAACCCAAACCGAGCACTAAGTTTGGTGATCGTGCTTTCGGAGTATCTGGCCCCAAGGCATGGAATAAACTCCCTATGGAATTGAGATGCATAACCAATCCGTCCTAATTTAGAGCTAAACTAAAAACTCATCTGTTCAGATTCTCATTTCCATAAATTCGTGAACACATTCATACATTGTTATTGACATTGTTTCCTGTGTTTATCTATAATTCAATTTTCCATGTCCAATACTAAATTCCCTAGAAATTTCTACCAATATACAATGTCAGTGGGAGCCGAACACCTTTATCTGTTTTAATAGTGAGTGACGAATCTTCTTAATGTGCGTAATTAATTGTCGATTAATATTATTCATTTAATATCTATGCCTTTCTTTAAATTCAGATAACTCATTAAATACATTTTTTGTATCCATGTCATAAAACTAACAATAAAACATATACATAATATTAATATCGGTAAAAACTTCCTTCTTCTTTTGGCGCTCATAACATTTTTTAATTTAATCGTATAAAGGTATCTGTCTATCATTACCATCTTTATTAACATGTAGAATATGATATACTCGTATATGTATGTATATTACCCTCAAACTGATCAGAAGCATACAAATGCAGCTGTGATGTATCACATACATACTCGCCCACTGCTGTTCAATCTCAGGTTATGCTCTGATTTTGTAAATAGTAACATTTTGTACATAATTTAGTCTAAAATATAAATATGTTAGTTGTAAGCCTCTATCACTAGTTTTAAGTCACTAGCTACAGGCCTTAGTTGTAAGTCGCTATCTATATAAGTCTTAGATGTAAGTCACTAATTATAAGTCTGAATTAGGTATTTTCTAGTTATAAATCTTAGCTGTAAGCCATTAGCAATTAATCTAATATGTAAATTATTATATGTAAGTCTAAGTGATAAGTTATAGGTTAGATAAATTATGTTGTAAAGCGCCTTTGAGGTGATTTTCTCACGAAAACGGCGCTATAAAAATAATCCATTTATTATTATTATTATTAACTTGTATACTTTTGTAAACATTTTTGTATTAGTATTGTTACTGTATATTATTATCCTTGTCTGTCGTTTTGTTATTTCTACTTCACTTTGTATATTTTTTGTACCAATTGTGCAATGTAAAATGTCCCAAAATGAATTTTATTACTCATGGAATTATAAAAATAAATAAAAAGAATACGTTTTGTGAGAATCTATGACACCGTGACATTAAATATCTTATACGGATAAGTGTCAGTAGTCAAGATTTTAGTTGTAGGTTCTAGGATACATTATTAAGTTAAGTTTTTTTGTTTTTATTTCCTAATTACTTCGGATTATTTGACAATTGTAAAGCGTAACTAACTCTTTTATTTTCGTGATTGATTTTTGGGGTATTATGCCCGTACAGTCCATCATCAGGGTAGATGATGGACTCAAGTATGTGATTCCTTGATTCTACCATGTTTTCCTTAGTTGGGGGACAACCATTCACTTACGCGTCACATGATTACAATAAATTTAGCAGTGTTACAGCCTATTCAAATAACATATACATATATATTTTATGGACAATAATAATACCAGCGCGTGACGAGAGTTGTCTAGACACGGCAATATACCGATGCCCATTCAAATATTAAATATAATATCCAACGCTGTAAAAGAATTGAAGCTTTGTACGACACCTTTGGCCAGTATAAACATTTATGAACTTGGAAAACTGGACTAATTCTCGCTTCAAGGTCGTAAACTCTTTTATAACGGCGATTGACAACATTTTTATCAAAGGGATCAATCAGACTGCTAAGGACCAGCAATAAAAAATGGCCGTCAACATGACGTCGTGGTTCTCTAACTCAGGCGATACTACATATGAATTATCTGTAATTTCTATTCGGGTAGTTAGGACAATTTATACGGTTTCAAAAGAAAAAAATCCACAAACTGTCATTTTTAAATTCTTTGAATTATATACCAAAATATGTAATGTTTGAAAACCGGTCAGGCTTTACGAAAATAACTGTGAAATAATATCATTTAGTATGTCTAAAATCATGAACTCCACCAAAACCTTGTTCAGGCCTTAACTTAAGAGGAACGACAGCGCTGCCTGTTTCATACATAACTTAATTTTGGATTTGAGGCCTAAATATCGCTCCAAACTGAACGACATATTTTTTAAATTAAAGGTTTAGTAAATATCTAGTACGCATGAGAAGTATTTTATTTATTTTTGTTTTAAATTATGAAGTTAGGCCATGAAAAAAAAACATAATTTTATAGGCAACTTAGAAAATTATTTGCGGGTTCACTGTATTTTTTTAAAATCATCTTATTTGCAATGTAAATATGATTACGTAAATAAAAATATAAAAATTAAACATTTAAACAAAAAAAAAATTTTCGGGTCGATATTTTATATTATGTACGGAAAATTTATGTTCCACCGTAAATTGCTCGTTTTTAATTTAATTTAAAGTCCACCATTATGCTTATTTTAATATTTAAAAAAATATATTTTATATTTCATCATATTTTCAAAGAAGACGGGGTAAAAGTTTTTTTTACATATCCGTTATACCCAAATAATTGTTAAAGGTGCCTCTAAAATCGCAAAAAATCAATTCCTTTAATGGCCTATATTTCATAATGTAAAACAAAAATAAATAAATTACTTCTAATCCGTAGTAGATATTTACTATGCTTTTTGATGAAAAAAAGAACATTAGGTTTAGGTGATTATTTTGGCCTCAAATCCAAAATTAAGTTTAGTATGAAACAGGCGGCGCAGCCGTTCCTCTTAAATGCATATTGTCGTCCTATTTTTGTCATTGCTTCATTCATGTATTATGTATGTGCTGTTCCTTTTTTGTGACTAATGTTTATCTCATTCTCTCACATATGTTGTGTATTTCGTGTAAATGGACAGTGGTCCGTTTATACAATAACAAAAAATCCACTGTTTCAATAAGTAACGAATTGGTCTACGTATTTGACTTAGCGTCGGAAACTGCGATTGGGTCGATTCTAGTCGCGGCCATAAATGCCTTGATACTACGCACTTATTTCTGTGTAGGTAGGTATGTACGTGCGTTTGATGAATCTTATAATTATTATATCGTGTCGTAAATAACATTAATAAATGCATTGATAAAATTAACTTACCGGATGCGAATCTTGATGCCGCCGATACGACGCCGACGTTCGACCTCACGACTTCAGGGTACATCGCGATGCAAGAAGTAAGGTCCCATTGGCTCAACAAGCATTTTTGTAGCTATGAAATAAAAAAAAAATGGGATATTAAGAAAAAAAATCGAAACAATACGAATACGAATATCGTAATGAAGCGTTAAGGGGAAAGGAACGTCGAAGAGAGATTATTTATAAATCGAAATAATGTTTTTTTTATTTTTTATTATAAATTATTTTTATTGAGATTTAAAAACCTCATTGTAATATTTAATCATTGAAGAAAGTAATATTAACAATTCAGTCGAAAGATGAGTCTGGACAGAAACTAAAAAGATTTCAGTCGCATCTGGGACTGCTGATGCGACTGAAATCTTTTTAGTTTCTGTCCTTTTGTGCGGTTTCATCTTTCATTTAGGTTATGTTAATATTATTTTCTTCAATGACGAAATAATGATAATAATATTAAGCAATACGATATACATAATGTTTTTAAAGAGATTTAAAAAAAATATATGTTTATTAAAATATAAACATGCTTAGCATTTATCAAAATCAAATCAGAAATATGGGCCTTTTCTACTAACAATGTTTTCATTATTTCGAATTAATAAAAATAGTCCCTCCCCCCCCGTAAGCTTAAAATAATAAACGAATTTATTTATTAATTAGGGTTCTTTACGTTAAGTTCAAAAAGGTAACAGGTGAAAAAGGAATGATAAGAAAAGAGGGTAAACAAATAATGTAGGTCAAAGAAACATTGTAAACTTTTCACATTTTGCTTCTAGCGCATTTATTTTTTGGAATGTTTTTATTACTTAATTTATTTTATTTTGTTGTTATAGGTGCATTACCCAATATTATATCTCTCTTGAATCGTAAATGCATAAATTAGTAATGACAATAATATTTTGATGATTTCTATAGCCCCGTATTTGCGATAAACCAAAATATGTACATGATATTTTCTTCCAAGGCTCTATTCTACTACTGAATATGAGTAATCTATTATAACTTATAACTTAAGGCAGGCAACTCATAACTTTAACAGATTGCATCCATCAGCTCATCGGTTAATAACATAATACTATATGTACAATGTATCACCAATGACGGCGATGTCGTGTAAATATTTACATACAAATTATGTTATGCACAGGCAGATAATAAACAAGATCATACTGACCTGGCAGGTCAATTCAGATTAACTCAGTTTATTGGATAATTTTAATTGTTATATTATTTTATAATAATAATAAAAAACGGATTATTATCACCTCAAGGGCGCTTTACAACATAAATTATCTAACCTATAACTTATCACTTTGACTTGCATCGTAGATTTATCACTAATGGCTTACAGCTAAGATTTATAACTAGAGATCTAGAATTTAACTAATTTTGACTTATAACTAGGGACTTACATCTAAGACTTATAGCTAGTGACTTATAATTAATGACAAACATATTCATGAACAGGTGGGTCTTAAAAACAATATTGTTGTATGACTAACAAGTATGGTTTAGGATTAGAGACTTACAACTAAAATATGTATTCACATTTACAAATAAATTATATACTGATTGTTGACCTTGTTGACAGTGATAATGTACGTGACGATGGGACGTGTTTATCTGTGATACAAATTGTAACTATTTACAAAAATTAGAACATTACATATTACGTTGCTTGGTTTGATTCATATATAACAAGGTTTTAAGTTAAGTTTTATCTATGTAAACTGTAAACACAAATTGGGAGTAATTAGCATCCTTGAATATCTTTTCACAATTCATTATTATTGTTATAAATAATAAAATAATTATAATAAGAAATGATAATAATAATAGTATCATTGTAATAAGTAATAGTAATAATAGTATAATTATAATAAGTAATAATAATAATATCATTGTAATAAGTAATAGTAATAATAGTATAAATATAATAAGTAATAATAATAATGTAATTACAATAAGTAATAATAATAATAGTATGATTATAATAAGTAATTATAATACTAGTAAAATTATCAAAAGTAATAATAATAATAGTATAATTATAATAAGTAATAATAATAATAGTATAATTGTAATAAGTAATAGTAATGATAGTATAATTATAATAAGTAATAATAATATTAGTATAGTTATAATAAGTAATAATAATAATAATATAATAATAATAAGTTATAATAATAACAGTATAATTATAATGAGTAATAATAAGAATAGTATAATTATATTAGTTATAATAGTATTACAGTGTAATATATTATTTTTAGTATGGTAGAGATAAACCAGTGATTTATTATTATGATTATTACTATGCTTCGACATCAATAAATTCATAATCTGTCAGGGAAGTCAGAAAAATTCAGGAAAAATCTAATTTAAAGTTTTTTTTTGATACAAAAAAATCTCACACCCCGACAGCATGCGTGTTTATTATCGGAAATTCGTAAATATTCTTCTTGTCTTTTAATCACGTAAATCTATATCATAATGCAATTTGCATAGACACCTACAATACTTCATCTGCTATAAACTGATATACCCATTACTCATATCAGAAGGATACCTAATTACACTTGAGACAGATTATTTAAAATTATTCGTAAGTTTGTAAATGTGCAAATACAGAGGTAATCGAATAAATCCCACATAATGCGCGATAACGATCGTAATGAGCTGTTAATATTTGTAAATAAAAAAAATCGAAAATTTTAATTGATAACTGATCTAAATGTTCTAAATTTAATCATAAAACTCAAGATAGTGTTGTGTGTAGAATTATATACTTCGTATTAAATTAATAAGAAATACTTTGTGTTGTTTAGTATATATATAAATATAATTTGATTCACTCGAACGTTCCATTTTTTCCAGCGGCTTCCCATGTCATAATATTATATTCTCTTGATCTTGATACCTCTTTCTCCGTCCACGTTCAAACATGTCCTAACACGTCCAAACCTCCAACTCCCTTTCTTAGCGTCGTTCATTAGCTTCGCATTCTTTTAGGATCTCCACATTTGTTATACGATCGTACATTATGTACACAAATATACGCCTCTGTCAGTTCCATGCCTCACTGCCATACATCAAGATGGGTAGCGGATCTTCAATGTGGATTGCTATTCTCGCTTCCTTTGATAACTGTTTATTTACGACTCCTTCAAATTTTATAAGACATAGTATCTGTTACAAATCAAAAGAGAATCAAGTACTCACGAATAGCTGATTCACATGAGATTGAAAATCATATTAAGTGAGAAGAAGAGATTTTTTTAAACTGTTTGCATGTATTTATTAGATTTTTTTAAGTAGTGCAGGAAACATCAATAAATTTTTATAGTGTGAAACGCTTTTCTCCGAAACCACACAGCATTTTTTTTAATCAATGGGCATTAACATTAATATATTTAACATTGGAAGCGCATTCGTGTGAGAATTGAATACACACATTTAATAACATAGCATTTTCCGGTTTTAATCGTTTTTCCATGATTTTTCGCGCGCACCTTCGCGCAGAAATAATCACACGAATGTGCATAGCAACGCAATAAAACTGCCGACCCAGTTCTCTTATCTGTTACATATTTATGAATAGTGTTTGCCACATAAAAATACTCGAAGACGCCAGTAAAATCAAACTGATTAGAGGCCTACCTGTCAGGTTAATCAGATTAAATTTGTAGGAAGCTTAAAATATCATCTTTAGACACTTTTTATATTGACCCAATCAACTAGGAACACAGTATTTATTCAAGATATCGAAACCAATTTTTAAAGAGTTTATTATATCGGAATTTAATATCGGAAGATGCATAAAGTGATGTTGTAAGTATAATTGCTATTGCTTTATCGACAACTAAAATATTGTATTGATTGGGTTACAACACAGGAAGCACGATAAGGAGTAGTATATTTTATTATGTGAATCCAGGCCCGGACTTATGTGGCCGCAATTGGAGCAGGCCATACCGGGCGGCGCATTACTGAGGGGTCCCTTTGTCAAGGGGCCCCTCAAGGGTCAAGCTATCTATGTAAAAACTATAGTGCTTGCCTTCATATTTCCATTGTCTCCCATCAGATGAAAAAGATCGGTATGTGGAAATCGAAACCCCAGCCTCCATAATATTCACTAGTAAAATTCCTGAACCACCATGCTATGGAGGTGATGCCCGAAGAACTCTATTGACCACATCAAGACCATTTGACTACTTATTACCCGACATTTTTACATTAACTCCTCACAGGAGGCCATGAGGCAAATAATTTCCCTTGGTGCCTATAGCCATCTTCGGGGATACTGTGTGAAAATTTTTTTTTTGAGGAAAGGAAGGAGTGAACATGGGTCTTGATGTTGCAGGAGGGGGGAAACACAGAGGTCGGTAAATCATTCGACAGCCGAGCTGTTGAACTCAAGACCGAGTTGTAGAAACGACCCGTTCTCATGGAACAAATATCGACTGTCTACAAATGTTTGCACGCGTTTGGCGTGTTTCCTGACTGCACCGGTGCCGAGGGGATCAATGATGCTAATTCTTCCTAGAATCTTCCATCGAAATACCGGTAGAGCAAGGGCAGCATTCCCATCTGAAGTCTCAGCTCTAAAGATTGCAATCCGTTTGTTAAGATAAGAGAATCTATCAAACGGTTTTTCAGTTATTTTGCGGCTTCAGACCAGAGCTAGAGGTGGAATAGAACTCCAGACCAGAGCATTAATAAGTTGTTCGTGTAAGTGAATAAAGGGTAGTCTAATACAATTTGCATAACATCACCTCTCGTCAAAGTTATGATCTCACGAGTCTACGTGGAAAATAGAGAAGGTGTTGAATAACAATTAAATGTTGGTAACTGCTAATTAGTAATTAGTAATTATTCCTAGCTTGTCACGTTTCTTTGTTTTTAAAGACAACAAGCCCCTGGACGCCTCACTTCTATCTTCCATTATTTTGGTCATTTATCAGCTAATTGGGATGCTTTCCTTGGTTTATTATTTTTAATCTCTGCCATCCCCTTTATCAGTAATCGAATCTTTCTTAGTTGATATCTAGGTTAGACTATAGGGTCGGTAATAACGATAACAGTAAGCGTGTCATCTCAATCACATGAGGAGCACAGGCTTGAAAAATTCCATTCATATAAAAACTTTGTCAAGAAGGATAACACATAGTAACCAAATAGGGCAATTAGTAATTTTAATATTTAAACTATTTTTGCAATGTAACTTTTTTCTAATTATTTTTTTTTGCTTCTTCGGAATTTTAAATTTTCCAGCGGTCTGTTTTCTAATCGGTGAACATTTGGGAAATCTCTTACGATCCCAGATTTAGTTTAAATAATAAAAATATTTAAGTTTTATCATTGGCGCGTCTAGTTGCCATTGTGAACTTACGGTAAGCGTCTCAACTCATCAAACTGATTTCATAAGCTGCGAGTTCACGCAGACACGATTAGACCCATAAAACACTCACGACTTCTGTAAGTTGCTATAAATTACGGTAGGTAACTTATAATATTGTTTAATTTGGTAATTTTGCCATCAGCTATTCATATGAGTCATTTACGAGTGTAGCGGCCGCCTACGGCTTACCGTAGCAAATTTTAATAAACACATGTTTTAAGTAATAAAATTACATTATCGATTCTACTCCCAGATAGGTAATTGGTTATGTGTTATAAAATTACCGAAATTATAAACTAACACGTATTCATTGCATGATAAAATAATGTGTAACCGAATAAAATGTCTCTTATCTCACGCTCCGAGAAACTCCCAGGCAACTTGATTAAAATAAATAACATTCATGGCGCTGTACAATAATTAGCCCCACAATATGACTATTTAGTATTTCTTCCCATGTTCTATGTGGTTACATCTTTACTCTCTCTTCCTTCTTCTTGAGAAGTCGCTTCATTGCTGAGAATCGTGGTGACCCTCACTCTAATTGCCTTGATGCAGGCTCCTCCACTCCTCACGTTTCTGAGCTGCTTGAAGTGGAGACCCGTGGACACCAACACAACGTTCCTGTGACACTCGATCATTGATCAGTCCAACGCATCGGTGATCTTCCTCTGCTTCTCCTGCCTTCCACTTTGCCAGTGACCATGCACTTCTCCAGGTTGGAGTTACCTTGTCCAAATTATATTAGGATGCTTTGCAGGCAGACAATTTTTTTAATTCATTGAAGATATTATCAACAAATTTCAATTGAAATACGAAACTAAAAAGGCACAAAAGATAAAAAGATAACCGTCGCATCTGAGAATCGAACCCAGAACCTCTGTCTTATTGGTGCCAGCACTCTTACCACTGAGCTAATGAGACCTTATTACTTTCCGTCATTTTCATCGTATCATACCTCAATTTAATTAATTTACCAATATCATCCTGAATTAATTCTCAAATTTTTGTACTGCTATCCTAGCTGTTCCAGAATGGATGGATTGGTGCTCCTGAATATCCATGGAATTCTCCCCCTATCATCTAACATAAGAAAACTGGAAGTTTTTTTTGCAATCAACATCCGCGATTCCATGTTTTTTCTTTTTATTTTTGTGTATAAGTGTTTTGTGTATAAGTGTTGTGGCGGCGATTAGGCTCGCTTAGCAACACAGAAAGACTGGCGCTTGGTTTATATTTAAATACCAGATTACACAATAAAAAAAAAATTATTGACTCGGTTGCCAATACACATTTGACACGTCTTGCTGAAAGTAAATTGCATGTATTGTATTAACCGTTAGAATGCGACCAAGCGCGATCGCGATGTAAGCTTTAGTTACGTAAATTGCAACGCGGCGCTATAGCGCTGCAATTTTAAGTGTCCTTGGGAGAGCACGTGTTCAATTTAAACGTGGTATATTACGGTTTGCACGTGTCTTGATAACTGTATTTATTGTTTATCCTGTTAAAATAATACACCTTAAAGTGAATCGATATTTTTCACCATGTCGGATGATAGTTCGATTGCGGATGATCGTAATGTATCAAATGACAGCGGCACTACGGACGACGAGACCTTTGTTCCCATAAATGAATGTGTGCAGCAAAGCAAATGAGATAAGGCGATCCAATCTCATATGCACTCGCTGTAAAAAGGGACTACATGGACCACGGGAAAACACAATGGTGAAGTGAAATAATCTTATATTTTTGTATTATCTAATATTTTTTGTAGTAGTAAATGTGTAGTTTTTTTAAAAATTAAAACCATAATATTCGTAAAATTTCATTCTTTAATTGTATAATTTAAAAAAAAAATCATTAAAATCGATTGATATTTGTCCAAGTTATTGCATTTTTATTGAATACTTACTTTTTTATTTGAAAAACACAGAATATCTGTAGCAATTTATGTGCATACTTGCAAAATAAGCATAGCACTAAAACGGTTAATGTTTATACAATTATGTCTTGCAGTGTAACATTATAAATTACTTATTTAAGGCGCTCTTTATTTCACACTTGTGGATGTATTTAACTCGCATTGTAATTAATGCTGGGGGATGTTTTGTGGATTCGAAAAGGTGTACTAAAAAAATTACTACGAAATTCCACAAAAATCAAACGTGATATTGTAATTATTCACAAAAAAAACTTATGGTATAAAAATTATCCGTGCAGAACGTGCAGACTCTGCAGAAACGGGCGGTCCGTTTGATAGATTCGCCTATCTTAACAAACGGACTGCAATCTTTGGACCACAGACGTCAGGTGGGAATGTTGTCCTTGTTTTACCGGTATTTTAATGGAAGATACTCTGAGGAACTAGCGTCATTGATCTCTTCGGGACCGGTGCATAGTCGGGAAATGCGCCAAACGCGCACCCAACATTTGCACACGGTTGACATTTGTCACATGAGAACGGGTCGCTTCTACGACTCGTTCTTATGTTTAACAGCTCGGCTGTGGAATGATCTGCCGGCCTCTGTGTTTCCTCCATCCTACAACAAGGGTCTCTTCAAGACTCAAGTTCACTCCTTCCTATCCTCTAAAAGACCCTCCAAACAGCATCCCCAAAGATGATATAAGCCTTGAGGGAAATTATTTCCCTCAGGGTCTCCTGTGTAGTTACTGTAAACAAAAATATTAATATTTTAATATCGATTAATTACATTGATAACCTTGCTTCTAAAAAAAAAATTTCCTTTGTTCATATGTTCATAGTCCATCCTGGACTGTTCGTATTCGCCATAACGTATTATTTCTAAAAACTGTAATGCATGTGATCTCACAATGAGTTTCTTAACTCTTGGGAATATAACGCATGGAAATGTATATTTTTAATATATTTTTATTTATTTTCTATTTCCGTACAACATTGTGGGATTGCATGGACATTAGGATTAGTAAGAGGTGATTACTTTAATGATGAAATTTAACAAACCTCAAACATTTCTTCGTTAAAAGTGCGAACTGCGTAGGAAAGATTTTGATCTTATTTGCATTTTTAAAAGTATTAATTGTATCATTGACTCACCTTCTTTGTAGCAACTCATCCAGTTCAACATTTCTTGCCGTAGACTCAGAAACAATGAATTGCTTTTCCTCTCTACTAATTATAGGTACCATTCGCCACTGTCCAGAATATCGAGATTTATTAACTCAAGCCAGAGCGTTGAAATTTTTGGTCCTAGTCTAAAAGATTTTTGCCAGTCTTTACGGAAAGAATTTTGTTATTTAATATAATAATAATAATAATAATAATTGGATGATTTGTATAGCGCCGTTTTTGTGAAAAATCACCTCAAGGGCGGCTATGTTTAACATCATGAACTCCAAACCTTGTTAAGACTTCTACTTGAATATTCTCTCTAATGTATATTTTTGTCATTGCTTCATTCATATAATAATATTACCGTTCTTCTCTGTAACTCTTATTTTACTCATTTCGTGTTACATGTTTCTTTATAATTGGACGATATTCCGTTAGCATAAAAAAAAAGTTGCTGAGTTTTGATATGCCATCAGCGTTATCGTAAAATTCTTCAGTAGGTGCTTAGATTGATATCAATATTTGAATTTAGAATATTTGAAATGAAATACGGTTTTTTTAAGTGATTTTTTTAATTATTTTATAAACATTTAACTCAAACTAACGGGATCTAAATAACGACTTAAAGAGTAATGTCATTTCTTAAAGGTAGGTAGATTTTTTTCACCTAAGACAATTCAAGTCAGTCCGTAGAAACCTTCACACAGAGGCAACATGAGTGGAAGATACTAAGATCAGTATCGGTCTGGTGAAAGACCACCATTCAAAATTGAAACGTTGCTTCATATGGCTTTTAACCGTGTTTGGTGACCAGATCTGCATAGCCAGGTATTTTCTCACCTTCCCTTTCCCCTTCTCCTTCCCTTCCCCAATAACTCCAGCCTCACAACATTCCCCAATTGGGGAAGCCAACAAAAAAACAAACTACTACTGATCAACTCTCATACGAGTATAGTCATGGCCAAAGGCTTAGAATAAACTCTCCTTGGAACTAAGATGCATAACAAGTCCATCCGAATTTCGGTCCAAACTAAAAACTTACCTTTTCAGATTTTTATATCCTCAAATTCAATATAACTGCGAGTACCACTCTTGTATTTCCTGTATATCCTAAATACACTTATTTTATTACCATTATTCGAAGCCTCACACTTCAATCCGTTTCTTATCGAGGGACGAATAACATTTAGAAAGAAAAATTCTAATCAAATCAAATGTAAAATATGTTTTTGTTCTCCAAAAACTAACAAGAATATAAAAAAATATATATTACAATGATGTTTATAAGTTTTTGACTCATTTTTATTATAGTGTTTATCCTGATGATGAAAGCTTTGCTTTTGAAACATGTTGATATTTATATATTAAAAAAATCTGTAAACAAAGCAATTCTTATTAATTTATTCAAAAAGTTAATTTAAAAAAATTTATGTAAATAATTAATAAAATAATTACCAGAATTAAATAGTATGTCTAATAACACGTGTTTTCCAATATTAAGTCCTCTGCATGCAGATTAGTATATACATTTCACATGCTGATGTTTATATATTAAATAGTGGTTTAAACAAAACATTTCTTATTCATTTTATTAAAAATGACACCACAAAGTGAGTTTGCATTCATTGAAGAAGTGTATATAAATTTCGTTAACAAACAGTGTTTATCTCAAGTGACCCGCCAGATAAGTACGTTGCTGTATTATATTTTCTGCTCCTACATAAAATTAATAACATGTATATATTTTGACGCGGCACCATATCCATTTGTCAAATACATTGTACATAAAGGTTGGGATTACAGATCGATGAACCTGGGAATAAAATTTGCTAGCCATAAGTTGTAATAAAAGTTTTTCTTATATATAGATCAACAAAGGTCATTAAAATCTTACTAGATCAACATACTACGGGAAGAGGTGATTATATATATATTAGCACAGCGCCCTGAGGCCATTTTTCACAAAAAACGGCGCTATGCAAGTTTTCCAAGTATTATTATTATTATTATCGATAGCTTAGTTTATAAACGTGGTAAGAGATTTTTTGGTATTAATGAAATGTGTCATTGTATACAATGCATCTTATATTTAAATACGATAAATAATTAATCAATGAAGCAGCCAGAACTGCAAACATTCGTGATAAGCGATTAACCGCATTTTTCAGCAGTGAACAAATAATGTGATAATTTTACCAATCACAGATGTCGCTCTCGAGGACAATGTATACATAAATAATTTATTTGTATATTCACCTATCACCTCATTATATTTAGTTCTTACCAAATGGTTATTGCTACAGTTGGGACGAATTTTAAGAAAAGGGGACATCTAAGACACAAGATACAGGACTCTGTCTACTAGAATACCCCTACAGTCTTCCGGATTTAGGTATCATCATTTTTAGGTATACCTGCCATTTTTTATGTTGTCAATAGATCGAACTGTTTGCAAATATTTGTCAAAACTGCATATTTAATTGTTACCACTGAAGAGAGAGCAGGAGAACATTATGATATGAATTCTATGTAAAAACACAGAAGCAGATTTTTCCTCCATACAAATGGAGGAAAAATCTATGGAAAAATATTTTTGTACGAAAAAAAAATGAATTTCGAAATTTTTTTTTTTTTCATATTCCTCCTCACTAGGAGATCCTGTGCTGAGGCGGACCAGGTTTTGACAAAGGGGTTTCAGCGACTTCTATATTTCAACTTCAAGGTTAGGGTAGGGTCTATCCAGTAATTTCTATGACGTTTTTTTGAGAATAGTAAATACAACATAGGTTTATATTTTGACATGGATGTGAGTATCAATAATAATAATAAGATAATATTATGGTACTTATATTGGGTACAATAAAACAGTTCTAATATAGTGCATCTATTTAAAGCCACAGACAGTGAAATCATGAAATACTATATAGGTTTTTATTTAGACATGGATAGTATCAATAATAAGATAATATTATGATTTACATTTATTACATTTTACATTTAAAGATAATAATAAGACACTTTGATTTTTCTCAAAAATATTGTATCCGATATTGTAAATATTGCATACGTATCACACATCGCATTGCTTCTTCACCAAGGGTAGGCGATAACTTGTCATATGTTGATGATTACTATTCATCACACCACGTATGAAAGATAAGGCGCTTAACGCAAATTGCAACTAAAAATTAGAAATTTGCCAAGCTTAAACAGTTTCTAACGGTAGAAATTACTTTATTTTTAAAAAAATCTGGAAAAAGAGGTAAGCACAGCTTTTCAGCCTTTATGGACTACACGCCACTGCTATTACATCTGTATACTATGACATCAATTTTGCTATTGTAAAGAAAATAATCGTTTCTAACAATTTTATCGCTCTCGAGTTAAAGTCATTTTTACCAAATAAAACAAAAATTCATGAATGGAAGATCGAAAAACTAAATTCGTTCATCTGCAGTAATGATTTAGTTCAACAAGAAATGCATAGAAACAGGTTTACGAACTGCTTTATAATAGACGGCTATTCATAGTATTACCTTGGTAAATAGCGATTTAAAATTATCCATTGGAATGCAGAATTATAAATGAATAATATCCGTTTGGTACAACCTTAACGCCATTGTATCTGATAGTATTGTGAAGGATATCCTTAACGATTTAGTAGAAACTTTAGTACCTAGAATTACTGTAATATATTAAATAAACACGATCTATGGATTATTACGACAAGACAGTTACTTCTTACAGAAATTTCATTGCAGAGGGTAGGCCCCAGACCTTGAACTTCTGAGAAAAGACAATTAGGTCCCACAATGGACTCAATTTACCAATGACTGCCGACGAATAGACCGACTTTTGAAAAGATTGGTTTTTCTACAAATCCGTAACATTTGTTACAGTTAAACGAACTAAATGTGAGTTCGAAGTATTTACAATGAAATGAAATTTATTTGAAGTTAATTTTAGCTTAAAGGGAAAAAAACTGTGTAAAGCAAAATACTTTTACGAGTACTATTATATTTTTTCATTGACCTAGATATATGAATATTGGATTTTTTGATGTGATACAACACAAGATATCCATAAGATAGCCAGTGGGAAAATGGCAACCCCAATATAGGAATGAGAGAAACAGAAGAAACTGGGGGATTAGAAAAAGTATCAGGAGAAATGATGGGAAGTACCTGGCTCTTTCGAACGGGTTACTAACGAACTGAGTAACCATCACGCCGTTTTCCCGCAGGGTTGGGCATAGATGACGAACCTCCAAACAACCTTGGCACACACTCCTTACTTCATTCACATTCATACATCGTCTCATACATATCCTACTGTTTTTCGGAATGTTGATATGACCCGGCTCAAATATTTGGTTCACTTGATCGTTTCATGTTTTCCTCGGGCGTCCTCGACTTTTTCTACCATTCACATTCCCGTCATATATTTCATATACCCTCCTTTCTTCGTTAATCAGCTCTACATTCCCAAACCATCTAACCGTCCCATTTTTTATTTTACTCATTACACACGGTCATATACGATTTTACGCCTCGAGGAACGCATTTCTACAGCATTCAGTCTACTTTCATCCTTCTTCTGCCAGTTCCATGCCTCACTTTAATACATCGGGATAAAGTATATTATGTTTCGGTTCGGAATATAATATACTATATCCCGACTAAACTGGGAGAATCTTCTTTTCTGGTAAAGCCGCGTCTCCTGCGAATATTTTTTCAAAACATTACACAAAAACATTTATTTCTCTACACATTCCGTCCCCCGATACAATGTTTTGTATTGGTTAAAAACGAAACATTTTTTACAGACAGTAAGATGATTTCTAGAATAATCTTTTGAATGATCTACATATGTTTATAGGTAGGAGTAAATATAAATGTCAATGAATGTGTCCTTTAAAAAGTTATAAATATGAAGGCTATTATGCTATTAGAAATAGCAGACAAAATAAGAGAATACATAATAGTTAATTAAATATATGTTATTACTGATACATAAGCGAACTTCTTATAGTAATATATTATATTCTCGTTCAGTACACATAACCTAAAAAACCCGTCCGATTTATACTGTGGCTGACGAAGTATCATAGGACGGGACGAATAGATATACACTGCACCGTGCGGCGGTACCAAAAAATGAAACAACCCTACCCCCCTTCTTCATCCACAAGGGAAATGTTTTCCATCGGTGACGGAAAGCAAAAATATTGCGTAAGCACACGCAAATGTGTACGGTACTTGTTTTTTTTTTTTTTTTTATAAATGTATTGAAAAATCATTCATAGGAGACGCGGTTTAAGAGGTTCAAAAATATTTATATACTACATCTGTGAAAAAAAAAAACAAAATAAAACATGTTTTGTAAGGATAGACAGATATGGTATGAAATGACAATCTGTGTGTATTCCTTACATTCCGGTAGACATCGGAAACAATATTATCTTTACGTTTAATTATAAGAACAGGTTTTTACTGACTCACGGTTATAATTATAGAAAAGAAAATCCCGTTTTCCGAGATGATTGATTCAGTAATACTATAGTAAAACTAATTTATTAATTTAATGCAGAACGCATTATTTGAATGGCAATAAAACATCAATAGTGAATAATTCAGTGTACAGGATATTGTCAGTGATTTAGTTTCTACCATCATTGAAAATCGGGGTAGATAATTTATTCTTAATTATCATCGGAAATACTTAGTATAAAAGGATATTTTTTATCCGGAAGTCAGAAAGGCTCACGGGTAAATGAATGTACACAATTTAATGCCAACTCCCAGTCCCAGAGGTTTGGGTGAATTCCTTTGAGGTGTTGAAACGCCAAAAGGGTTCGTTCATTTTTATTTAATTTAAACCCCTCTTACCGTTGTGTGGAGGGGCTAATTTTATTGAAATATGCGTGAGCACATCTCCCAAGGGGAAGGGAACCATTTTACAAAATGCCCATTCTGCCTACCCTCTATTCCCGCCAGGGAGGATGTTTGATTTATCAACGGAGAATGGAGCACCAATTTTATCATTTCAATATACATTTTAATGTTCTTACCTTCTTCATAATCATAACTGCGGTTACTTGGTAATATCTAAGTGAGTTCTTTGTTGATGAATAAGGAACTAAAGTGAAAAATATTATCGCTTAAAAACTATATTCATGTCGACCAACAATCGCCGAATCTGAATACTTAAGTTCATTATATATAATTACACGAATAATTTATAAATCGTTAATGTGAATAAAAATCATCTCTACAAAACGCCCTGTTTTGTTGGTACCATTGGAACGACGTCACGCAGTTGTTCGCACCTAAATTATTTCCTTGTAAATCTATTCTGTGACCGTATGACGCTTTTGTGTCATCACGTGGTTACCGCTCAGCGTCCGGCCGTTTTGGTGGGTTTAAAATAAATATAACTTTGAGAAATAATTTACCTATGAAAACGAACTTTAAAAAAAAAATCGCTTGTATTTTTAGAAGGTCAAAAAATGGACTGGAGTTTCTTATTGGAAAAATATTGTAATTTATAAGTATCTGCCTAATATTATTTATTTTTGTTAAATGGACGGAGTACCAATATGTGCCCTATGCCCTGTAACAGTTTACTAAACCTCTGAATTTTCTGATATTTTAAGAAGTATGATCGGTATTTGTTTGATAGGCTGTTTAAATATTTAGAATGACGTTGTTGCGGTGGTACCGGATTATAAATGCATTGATAATGTAATGGTTTTAAAGTTCATAATGGATAGTGGGTAAATACAAGTAATATGGCAAATGTTAGTATCAAGAAACCAAGTAAGAAATTCTTATTAACCGTGTTGCTATGACCGCCTGGCCATTATGTTGCTAACGAACTGAGATAAAAATGTATAAAAATTGATATATAGCTAGACTAATAAAACCATTTTACAAAAATCATAATGTATATTTTTGAATGAGGTTAATATATTTATAATCTGCTACACCTAAATAATAATGCATTACTTATCAGAAAAGATATGACCCGACTAAGACAGCGACCTGTACTCGTATGCATAAAATATTATCAAGCGAACATAAAAAATATATATATTCATATATACATAATTTTTTTTTTACCCACTTTAAAAAAATATTATGAAACTTTTTATCGTCCTCACCGAAGGCCAAAATATGGCCGCAATAATTCTGCCGCGGTAAGTAAAAAGACAGTAATTACCAAAGTTACCAAAAATTAGTTGAATATGGAAAGTTGTTAAGCTTCGAATTTCGTATGTTTTGCTTAAGACATCATTTAATATTTCTCGTTTTTTGTATTAAAAAAAGACGTTATTGTTTTTGATGTTCGTTGCTGTTGGTAAGTAAGAACGCAGTATCTCCGTTCCTGTAAGTAAAAACACAGCTCCTACGTTTAAGTTACTGCGTTTATACTTAAATTTGTGAACATGCCGTGTTTTTATTTATCATCTTGACATACATTCTCCGCCACACTGTCTTTCAATCTATGGCGGCGTTCCTTAACCTATATTTTTGTTTTAGTGGAGTTCGTTCGTTGAATTTTTCATGTTTCGAAAATAAAGATGTAAAGAGGTAAATTTAAATATTTTTAATAAACAAATTTAATAACTTTTTATTGAGTTCTGCAAGTGTTTTAGTTTTTGTATTGATGTGGCAGCTGTCGCGGCCAAAGCCATTTTCAAACTGCCTTAAACGTCGAAACAGCTGTCACAATAGTAAAGGACTGGAATACTAAAGTTTTAAGTTTTAAATTTTTAATAATAACTATAACTATTTAGTTTTAAATCGGTTAATTGGAAAAAAACATCTGCTAGGTAGTTATTAATTATTATGATATTATATATAGTTATAATTATTTACAAATTGTTAAATTTTATTATTATATTATTGATAGTTATAATTAATTTTATGTATTTATTGTTAAATTATATATAGTTGTTATTAAGTGCATATAGTTATTATTAATTATATGCAGCAATGATTAATTATACTCGGATGTAGGTGTTATTAATTATGTGTAGTTATTATTATTTATATATGGTAATGATTAAAGATATACAGTTATTATTAATTACATTTAGTTATTATTAATTACATATTTTTATTAGTAATTATACATAGTTGTTATTAATTATGTATAGTAATTTTTAAATATGCAGAGTTATTATTAATTACATATAGTTATTTTTAATTGTATATAGATTTTATTATTTATGTACCGTTTTTTTTATTAATTACATATAGTTATTATTAATTATAAATGTATAGTTATTATTAATTATGTTCAGTTATTATTATTAATATACAGTAATTATAAATTAACTACAAATTTTACTATTATTAATTACGTATTGTAAATATAAATTATAAGTATATTTTATTATTACTAATACATATATAGTTATTACGATAACTAATATATATATAGATATTATTAATAACTTTTAATTAAAATGGAGTTTTACTAATTAAAATTGAACATAATAAAAAATAGTAAAAAAACTGCATACTTTAAATTTAAAAAAATATTATGCTGATCTACCTATTAAAAACAATAACAAATAATAAGGCAGATATCTTGTTAAACTTATAAACGTAGTCGAATACGAGTATTAGATATACGTATGTAGATACTGCGTTTTTACCTACCACAATTACTTAATAAACAAAGTACTTAGTAAAACAAAAAAACGCAATTTTTAACAGATAATGTTATTTTTTACAAACTTTTGCAATGGTAATATAGAATAAGTGTTTACGATGATTTTGGCAAAACATCAGTAAATTTGAATAATTGTGAATATAAATATGCTAAAAAGTTAGATAAAACTCGACCCTTCATTCTAGAGAATGTCTCCTATGGTAATTATTGTGTTTTTACGTACCACGGCAGAATACAATAAAGGCTTTTAGTGTGCACAGAATTAAAAAATATTATTTATAACGCTTTTTTATTACCTGCCTAAAATAAGTGGTATGAAACGCCATACGTCGCTCCCATTAGCCGGCAAATGACACGAGGCACGTGCAAATAAAATAACCCCCTTTGTACTAAAATGAAGTACCTCCGGCTGGAAAGCGGAACCTGTTGCAGTTGGGCGTTAATTCCAAAAGAAAACTTTACGTACTTTGAATCGCGGCGTCAAGTTAATGACGCGTTTTTATCACCCCACTTATGATGCAGTATTATGTGATTTAAGTATGCACTTTTATGTCGTGTTAGTACTACGCAACTTTATATTTATCCACCGACCCTAGTTTAATTATTATTTACGTAAAATATAATAAATACAAACATATTATTTTAATTTTTTTAATAACATATTGAAGCTTATAAACCTCATTGTAATTTATTTTTAATAATTGAAGATAATATTAAGAACTCTCAAAATGAAACATGAAACCGCAAAGGCATAGGAAAAAAAAGATAACGGTAGAAGATGGGACTCGAGCCAGTAATTCATAAGTCAAATTTCGGATTTTATTTTGATAAATGTAGGTAAATTTTTAAAATACATAATAAATATGTTTCTATAATATCTTCAAACGATTGGTATTCACTTTGTGGCGTCATTATTAATAAATTAATAAAAAAATATACTTTGTTTTCACCACTTTATAGATATACATATATATCTACATGTTTCGAGAGCGAAAACGATTAGGAACATATGAATAATTAATTTCATATATTCTTGATGATGAAAGCATCGCTTTCGAAACATGTAGATATACCTATGTATATTTATAAAGCGGTGCAAACAAAGTATATTTTTTAATTAATTTATTAAATATGTTTCTCTTTAAAAACTTATGTTTATCGTATTGCGTAATAATGTTATCATTATTTCGAATTAATAAATAATCTCCCTCCGACGTCCCTCTCCCTCTTAAATATGAAGAAACATCTTGAAAAAATTAAACTTAAATGGAACTTAAACGTAGCCGGGTAGTAAAGCTATTATTTTTATTAGAGCACACGTTATCATGTGCTTAAAATATATGTTGTCATATTTCATACATTTCTCCTACAATATTTTTTATTCAAAATACAAATATCATATATACCAATATGTGGTTCAATAAATAAATCATAATTTTACATGTCGGCACTAATTAAATGCAGCATTATTAGACATGGTACTAGATTATTCAGAGGGCGCCATCTTTTTTTACCTGCAACTAATGCACCTAGCAACAGAAGCCTGCTTTAATTTGTCCAACGGACATCGTTATAGCTTATAGCCTGACATTTACAGACCCGTAAAATCCCATCCCTTCCCAAGGCTCCCCGAATTCTTAGAACCGACCATATTTAAATTCTGTGCTTCCAGGTTTTTATGAAGCACAGTAGGTGATTTGAAAATGTTTAAATTTAACGACCCCCGTAATAATTAAAAAAAATTAAAAGCCGAGTTTACTATTCTATTATTACGTATTTTAGTGAATTTTTGAAAACCAATTTTATTTCGACCATTTTTACTATCCTACTAACCACCGGGTTTCACACATCATTTCAGTGTTGGTAAATTGGATGGAACGCCACACAAATCTTTATTGGCGAATACTCTTTGTTTTATCCACAATCAAATTTAATCTAATAAATCTAATTTCCAATGTGTTCAGTACACTTTCATACTCCCCTACCAGTTACATGCTTTAGTGCAATATATCAAGGTTGGTTGGCTAATTATGATTTTCTTAATTGCGCCATTTTTTGTAAAATATCCCCTCACGTGCTCTTTACAAAGCAAGGGAAATTAATTTTGAAATTACGTTAGAAACACTATATCAATTTTTTTTTACTAAGATTAGATCGGACTTTCATGCATAAACGTTTATGTGAAATGCTCCGGGCTGCGGCGCGGCCGGCAGTGAATCCCTTTAGTTCGCGGTCGGAAGGATTCGGTCGACATCGAAAACCGCTTCACCCCCTTCGTAATTCACGAGCGGGAAAAACTTTGTAGATTATTTTTCCAAGGTACGTTGACTGTATTTATATACCTCTATGTGTATATTTTCATATGAAGCGATAACTTCATGAATTGACATTATATTTTAAAATAAAACAATAACTTTGTTTACATCACTTTTATTCATATACTTATTGCCGAGCGGGTTTCGCAACCACAGTAGCTTCTTCAAGGCATGAGCTTAAAGGACGGTATATGTGTAAAGATACAGTTGACATTTAATAGTAGACAAAAATTGAGGGCGCTGTGATGATCATTTAAAAGTTTTAAAATGGCAATACAAATATGTCTCATAGGAAAATCAAAGTAAGTTTGAAAAAGCACAATGGTCCAAGCGGATACTTAAACCAAATTATGTTCAGAAATTAGTGGTGCTTTCCGAAAGGAGATGATTTTACGTCATATTATTTTTTTCATGGAATTTTATGGCGATTTTTTCATATTTCTCAAATTTTACGTATTGGCATAACCATAAATGGCCTTAAAAATGCTTGCAGAACTTAATAATAACATTATTAAATTTGATTTACATTAAATTTAAAAAATAAAATATATAAATGTATTTGATGTTAGATAAAAAAAATTAAAAAACAAAATCAAAGTCACAGATAAAAATTATTAAAAAAAATTATGATGTTTTGTTTATTTAAAGCAAACTGTCAAATGCGGAATGTGAAGAACAACACATTTCAAAGATTTTAGTGAGTATAATGACATTTTGTAGTCCCAAAATAATAAATATCTACAATTGAATGCCAAGCTATAAATTTAAATACTACTGCTAGGGGGGCTGTAGTATGAGTTTGAAAAACTTTGCTCTTTTTCTCCATACGAATAAGGCAGATAGTATTTTAAATAACAACAAAATAACGAAATGTTTCCACACATCGTATTAGTATTATTTCGGACTTTGTATGGCTTCATGTCTACCAAAAAAATAACATTACCTCTGGATAGTTAATTGTTTCGTGCCATAAGCCACCCCTTGTTCGGTACGGATTATGATTTGAGTTTCTTTTTTTTAAATTATTTTTATAATACTGGATTGCATTTTAATTGGGTTGGACATATATTTTTTTAATGAGCTGCTTCTGTAACCCCCCTACCTTAGAAAAACATACTTAACAGAAACACGTGAACTAACAATACTATTTAAATAAAATATCTCTAATTGGTGTCTTGCATGCATTGAAAACATGCAGGTATTTACGTGCATACTAAATAGTAAGTAAATAACTTTCTCAGATTTTCATGAGAACTTTAGGAGAGAATGGTTTAAAATTGACAGATTGAGAGCCCATCACTGGTCAGGTATAAAAGCTTAATGTTGCTAAGCGAAATATTTTTAGAAAATTATCTTTAAAATGCGGACTTTATCAATCTTATCGCGAGGTCAATAATAAATTAATAATACATTTTTTTTTTTTAAATTTGTGTTTGACCTTATTTGGATGTCGTTATGATTAAAATGTGCAAAAAATCCTCTACTTAAAACAATTCTCCTTTAAATTCTTATCTGCATGTTACTAGTGGCGTGCATTACTAATTATGTTGCAATACTATTGAAGTGTTTAATTTATAATACTTAATTCCCTCGATATCCAATACTTGTAAATGTTTCGCCTTAATAAGGCATTATCAAACTGCAACCGAAATTAATAAGGGAATTTTTATTAAGAATGAAAATGTTTTAAGAGTTTCATTATAAGTACCTACACAGAAATAATAAAAATAGATCGCCTCTAAGTGACTTCACCACAGTTTGATAATGCCTTCGGATGGCGAAATAGCTGTCACACGTAATAATAATTATCTAGCAGAACTCTTTTATAACTGTACATTTTTTTAAAACTAAATAATAATAGTTATTATTAAAAGTTTAAATTAAAATTGAGTTTTACTCAATTGAACAGAATAAACTTAATAAATATGTTTTTTTTACATTCTCTTTTTTACAGTAACTCCACACAGGATACCCTGAGGGAAATAATTTCCCTTAAGGCCTATATCATCTTTGAGGATGCTGTGTGGAGGGCCTTTTAGAGGATAGGAAGGGGTAAACTTGGTTCTTGAAGAGACCCATGTTATAGGGTGGAGGAAACACAAAGGACGGTAGATCATTTCACAGCCGAGCTGTTGAACACAAGAACGAGTCGTAGAAGCCACCCGTTCTCATGTGACAAATGTCAACGGTGTGCAAAAGTTGGGCGCGTGTTTGGCGTATTTCCCGACTATGCACCGCTGCCGAAGGGATCAATGACGCTAGTTTCTCGGAGCATCTTCCATTAAAATACCGGTAGAATAATGACAGCATTCCCACCTGACGTCTGTGTTCCAAAGATTGCAATCCATTTGTTAAGATAGGCGAATCTATCAAACGGACCGCCCGTTTGTGCAGAGTCAAATTGCTTTCTACCAATGCGCGGAATGTCTGTTGAAAAATGAAATATAAATAATTTCATGTGTAAAAACCGCTCCTTTCTCGGATATGTGGAAAGGTCAGAAACATTACTATCCTGTAAGCCTCGGGCAAGATGATAACTTTCATTAAATTCTTTTTTTAAATCTTAAAAGAGTGAGATCACAGAGAAAATAATATTGTTTGCGCTATGAGTGAGACAAACGTTGAATTCCTCTTACTTCCATCGTTATAAGCCGAAAAGGTTGCTTGTAAAATGATGGAGGACAGTTAGATGAGGATTTAACCCGCGATGCCGCTGTGCGAACAGTGGGAACCCGCCTCATTTTAGCAATAAACTGAATTGTTTACTTTTCTAGGCCGTGTTATGGACTTTCCACACGACTGGTTTTTCCGATACTGACTAAAACCATCGCGTTGAAAGGTTCGACCATCCGGTTGTCCTTTCCTAAAGGAGGCTTGTATATTCGGTATCGAGCAAACCAGTCGTGTGGAAGGCCCAATAATATTACATCCTGGTATGTATATACAAGTAGACTGGGTACACATACGAGTACATAAACTACATATTTCACGCACTTTTTTTCATAATACTATTATAAAGTTATGAATATTAATCGTAGACTTGCAGAAATAGTCAATAGATATCCCAAAAAAATAAACGGATAGGTATATTGGAGACATTGTCTAAAGATTACAAATAAATTCGTATAGAATCTTGTAATCATTATAAAAAGATAGCAGCCGAAAATATTTGGGAAGTTATTGAAGATGATATAAACAGTTCTCAGAAAAACGAAGTATGATACCGATAAAAACGATGGGACGGATTGGGGTAGCTGCTGCAGCTCGGTGGATTAGAGCCTAAGGTCCCGGATAGACTATGATGTCCTGGGTTCGAGTCCTACCTGCTACCCTTATTTTTTTCTTTTGTGTGTTTTCGGTTTCATGTTTCATTTTGAGAGTTGTTAATATTATATTTAATGTTTAAACACATAATATTTCCGTTAACAAAATGCTTTACATCGTTAAACAGAATTATCTGTAGAAGAAACAGCTTTGTTTATCGATCACAGTGTGGGAATCGTGGGAATAATGTCTGTATAAACACCGATCCGTACATCTGACATGAGGCGTTATTCAAATTGTCGCAAAGAGAAAATAAAGAAAAGTTTCTAATCAAAGAACAATATTCGTGAAAAAAAAAATCTTACATGACAGGGCTGCCAGGTGAAACTATTTATAATATGAATTCAAAGAGACAGCCACCCAATGTGAAATTCTGAATTTCCAAAGCATTCAATCACGGAGTGCATAAATAAGTTATTCAGATTTTATTCTTCAATGTTCGGTGATGTAAAGTGAAACGTTCATGCAAAGATATTACCTATTATGGATAATAACCATTCGAGACAAAAAATATAATCTTTTGTTGGTTTTAGCTCTGCGTAGGTACTGTATAGTGCAGACAAAAGTGTTTACCTAGTTTCCATAGAATTTACCCTGGCCAACCCGTAATGTTCTGTGTGACGGATTGCCTATTAAATTTATCCACTTCATTGCATTTACGAATACCTTAAGTTACCTGTTACTACCTGACAGCTAACTGCAGTAGGTACAAGTTATACTCGTATTATGTATATTTTCCAGTGGCGTGCATTGATTTATGACCAAAGGTAGACTGTGTACAGTTTTTAAATTCGGTTATGAATTGGGCATTGACCGGTCAGTGACTGAGTTGGCATCGCGTTTGGGTCTCACCCAGGCGTCGTGAGTTCAATTCCTCGGCAAGCTAAGTCCTCCATTACGACAAAAGCAACATCTTCCGCTTACTGTGATGGTAGTAGGAGATTTTCAAATATTGTCAGGTTATTCGTAACCAGGGAATATTTGTCTTTCTTTAAAGTAAGAATAAGAATATTTTATTATCTTACTAAAAAGTGTAACACATATATATATATACAACGTATCAGTGTAGAACAATTGTAACATGAAAAATATTTAAAAAATTATTGAAAACAAATGATGCATTTTTTTAATAATCAAAAAAATTAAATCAAAAATTTATTTAGTAAGCAAAATAATAGTTAGATATCAGCCACTAGCTCTATCAATATTAACATTTAGAGGACAACGGGTTAACACTGAACACTCCTTTGGACATGGAACCACTACTACGAAGATGGAACAAATACTTTCTTTATCTAAACGCTACATAACTGTTCTGATGGTGAACACTGCAAGACTGTCTGAAAGTTGGCTCAAGACGGAGGACGAAACGGAAAACGGGTTAATACTCAGTAGGTACTCCAAAAGTCAACCTACATAAGTCATCAGACCGGTATCAAAATGAGTGGATAAGATATGTAATTAATGGCTTATGTGATTCTAACGATTAATTGGCAATGGAAGTTAAAATTGTCTTTACACTGAGAACAAGGAATATTTACTGAATTTATGTATTATTTTTTATTTTATTTTATGTAAATCAAATTTAATGAACGAACGAATGATCTTAATATAACATTAATTCATATTCACCGCATTTAAATAAATCAATTAAGAAAATATTACAATTTAAATACGGGGAAACACATTATATATGTAAAAACCTCACAGATAGAGAATTTTGAATATTTCATAACTTAATCGATTTTACCGATAATAAATCATTATTTTAAAAAACCCGACCAAATTAGTATGGGGTGGGAGAAAATAAAATCTAATAAAATTAATTCGTCACAATGTGGATTAATCGCAGTTTGAAAATGCCGAAACAGCTGTCACAAGAATAAAAAACTAAAAATCCTCACAGGAATTATTAATAACATTATTAAATTTGATTTAGATTAAAATTTTAAAAAATAAATAAATGGAGTTCTACGAATTAAACATAAAAACAATTAATGAATTTAATTATTTTATGAGAAAAAATACATTATCTTCTTATTTACCGATCCCATTTCAGAACAAATTAGGTAAAGGTTGTTTTTGAAAAACACTTAAATGAACATAGTCCTTAGGTATATTTTTACCTAACCCTTGGGTAGAAATGCTTAAACCCCCGGTGCCAAAATAAGCCCTCACTTAGAAAAGCCCTAACAAATAGAGGCTTAATTACGCTTATTCTACGAAGAACTACCTACTCCCGGTGTCTGGATAATCCGGCAAAAGCAGGTACAAATACTTGGCGTACACATTTATTTACTTTGGAATTTCACTTACAAAATAATGCGAACATGTTTTCATGTCGCAAAACGTTATGCGAGAATTTGGTTTTGCTACATTCTCGGAATACAACTCGAAAACATACTCGTATATTATAATGGAATTTGTTGTGCATAATAAAAATAAAATGATAGGTAATGTTATATTTAATAAAAATATGCGTAGCAAAAGCCATTTAGTTAAATGTATATTTTTTAGTCATGTACATTATCAAGGCTTCTGACTCACATAATGTTGTCATTTTGCCTCATCTGTTTTTAATTTATAATGTCTAATATTCTTTAAAATGTAGTCCTTTATGTAAGAATTCTCTTTAAAATATTTTCCAGTTTACATGATCTAACAAATTGCATTATTCTTGATATGGCGTAGAACTATGTTGAATCTGTTAAATTCTGTACTTCCGATAGGTTTGAGGTATTGTCATTTCCGTTGTCCATATTTAATGCACCGCGTTAGAGTGTGTTGTATACCTTAAAATTTTTCACACATCAAGAACATTGGAGAATCAGAGAGGCCTATCAAACACACTTTTCTTCCCATTAGTTCATGTCCGGATCTTAATCTCTATGAGATTACCTCTTCAGATTAACTTTAGAAAACCATGGATATTCAAAAAGTTCTTTTTGGAGCTTCACTCTTATTGGCAGACAAAGTTTCAAAATAATAATCCACATAGTATGAAATACCAAATTTTTTTTTTGAGTAATCTTCAGCATCTGGAATCCAGTCATATTTATTTTGATTTATACACGCTTCAATTGCTACACTAATAAATCCGCCTCTTCAATCCCATGTATTCCTACATGAGATGGAATCCATTCCAAACGTATGGAAACACCTTTCTGCTGTAACATTAGTTAAATGTACAACATACCTACTGACATCATACTGGTGTACTTGTATACTGCCGTGGTATGTAAAAACACAGTAATTACCAAAATTAGCAAAAATGAGTTGAATATTGGAAGTTATTAAGCAAGATGCCCTGAAAGAATAGAATTCAAGATTTGCTTAACAACCTTCAAAGCACTCCAAGGAAAGGCACCAGCCTATATATCTGAGCTATGTGTCCGACAAAACCCAGGTGATAGACAGCTTTCTTTGAGGTCAGCAGATTTGAATGCTGCTAACCGATTAGTTGAACCCTCTCGCTCAAATAAACCCGTGTACTATGATCGCGCTTTTTGTATATCCTGCCCGGTCATATGGAATAAGCTTCCCCCAAATATTGCGAACATCCAGAATTTAGCAGAGTTCAAAATCCTATCCGATATAAAACATAAATTCATGTACGTAGAAACAGAATTTCAGGACTTTTGTTCTGTTAATCCTCCATAGCTTATTTAGTTGCGGTTTTCTCCCCTTGTTATTTAATTTCCTTAGTATCTAGTGAAAAACCCTCGTATATACTATGTCATATAATTTTCTCTTGCTCTGTTATTTGTACCTACGTGATATTTGATGATTACAACCTTAGTTTCTAAATTATACCTGCTAACGAATATTTTATGCCATAGTTTTAATTTACATGTATATATATTATAACAACAGATATACAACATAGTATACTCGTATCTGTTATTTTACCTAAAACCTTTTTTTATATTATATGTAATACTACTTACTATACAAGTTTTTATTTATTTATTTATTTATACTGGGTTTTTACAGATGTTATAATCCAGTTACAAAAACTCAGTTGTTATAGGTAAAATATGAAATTACAAATACTCAGACAAAAGATACATAATATTACAAAAAATCACTCAAAGGATACATACTACATAAAATTACAAAAACTCACTCAAATAATACATTATACAAATAGAAGCAAGGGACACAGGTGATATATAATATAATTAGCCCAATTGTTACATATTTTAAGTAATGCAGGAATTTTTTTCTGAAACCGTAAAAAGTATCAGCAAAAATGTGTACATTAATACACTCTATCTTATTATACAGACGACACATTTGAGACAGGGGGCTAAAGGAGGCAATACATTTTTTTAATGTATTCAGGTGTAATATGCTATGGCGTCTTACACAATATGAGTTATGAACATTTATTTCAATATTTTTAAGACATAATGTAGTACCGAGATGACCTTGAATTATTATATGTAAACATATTAAGTCAATCATTTGCGCTCTAATTTTAAGTGTGTTAATGTTGAAGTATTTAAGGCGTACAACGTGTGATCTAGATGGTCATGTATACCGCATTTAATGGAAAACATTTTTAGCATTGTTTTCAACAGATTCAATCAACGATGTTATCAATTTTTGTAGTATTGTGGATTCCAAATACATTTTAAAACTATACAAGCATAATATGTATCGCTGTTCATTGACTTCTATAATTGGTATTCCACAAGGTACTGTATTGGGCCCTTTACTGTTTATCATGTATGTTAACGATATTTTTAAGCAAAACCTCAGTGAAATTGTTATTTCATATGCAGACGACACAATCATCACAGTAAAGCGTCAAGACTGGGATATTGTAAAGGTAAATGCAAATCCTAAAATATTGGTTCAATACAAGCCTCCTATCAATAAATGCAAAAAAAACTTAAAAAGGAAATCTTTAAATTTATATATCTATTATTATAAGAATAAATATATTTAGGTAGAACCTGCAGACAAGCTGTCTTGTGGCCGCTTTTTAGGACTACATCTTTTATTTTTCTTTTACTATGCTTGTAATTATTTCAGTGGGAATTAAAAAAAAAATCTTTCCCATTAAATAAGTTCAGAACTTAACTTAAGCCCATTAGGAAATGTATTTATAAATTCATTAGATTAAGAAATACTCTATACTATAAGTCGGATAATTTAAAATAAATAATTATTATGCGTTAGTCCATTAAGTATGGAATTATTGGATGAGGAAGTGAATATGAGAAAAAATGTAAGTTTTGTAAAGGTGGTTGAAAGACTTATTATTAAAGTAATGCTGAAAAAACCATCTACATTCCCATCAGCTAATTTGTACAAAATTTTCCATGTTCCAATATTTGAAGACATCTGTAAAAAATATTCAATATTACAAATATTCAAAGAACACGCTAAAACAATTAAAAATAAATTCATCATTAAGGCTTAATTCCTTTATTTTCTACACAGCACATGTACAATAATTATATTTACAAATGGATAATATACAGGGTCTGTCGCAAAAGTATCGAGAAAAAAATTCCTGGTGCGTTAGAAGGGGTAGCGGGATGCGCCGAGTGGTGGGGATGGTAGGAGGGAGTCGCAGCTACCAAACACGCCGCTGTTCCACTCTCCGAGCATTGAGAAGACTGTTAAATTTTTTATCCCTTTGTAAATATAATTTTTACTAATACTGTTTTTTTTTATTTATTTGTTAAATACTGTAATAGATTTATTTAAAATTTTCAATTATAATTTATTGTTACATTAAAAAACATCAAACTGGATTACAGAATAACGTAGTGCATACATTTTAGTATTTTTTCAGTGAAGAGAACCGACTCTTGAGTTTGGTGTAGGAGTTTTGGTCTTTGGTATTTGGTCTAATTTATATTCAGAATACCATTATTATAAAAATAATATTGTTCTAATCTAATTAAAGGATTTTCTTAAGCTTCACATTTGGAATGTTTTATTGAAATTGTGGGAATGGGAAAAATATGTTAAAAAACTATGTGCACAGATGCTGCAGAAGTTACTCCGTTCGGAGGTGTAGGCGTTATAGATTTAGGAAAATAATGTAGTTGAATACTAGAATGAGGTAGCTTTATATATAAATCTTAGATACACAGCAGAAAAGCGTCGTGTTACAAAATCACTCGAACGGTGAACTCTTGCGTTGTGAAGTTTTCAGTAACAATAATAATAAAAATAATTGGATGATTCGTATAGTGCCGTTTTTGTGAAAAATCACCCCAAGGGCGCTGTACAAATATTACTTCCTAGGGTTTATTTTATTATGTACAAACAGATACAGACACATACTTACCTGGCAGGTCACTCCAGAGTAACAAGTAATAGGAATATAAAGGTAATCCCGATGGCCGGGAGCGTGCCGCTAGGTTGAGGAGACGGGGAGAACAGTAGCCGGCAATGCGTGCCCCATCGGGAAGCGCACAAGGGTCTACAATTTGTTTCACAATCAAAATTCGAAATTGATTGAAAACAACTGAAAAAAATATATTTAAATTTTAAGTAATGTTGAAATATCCAAAATCCGGGCGAAGCCGGGTAGTATAACTAGACAATAATTTTGAAAATCAAAATAATGAAATCACGCCTTATAAAAGAAACACTTTCATTAAAAAAATAATTCCACAAATACAGAACAAGCAATAAAATAAAAACCATCAGTAAATTTGGCAGAAAATGAGTAGGTATTACGAGTCGCGGGAAAGTTTTATGATTTGCGGGTTGAATCGGACAGAGCTTAGGGGTCACAGGGTTAAGGGACAAGGGCGCTGGTGGGACGACCCCTTTCTGAGCGGCCCAAAGGTCAAGGTCGCTTTATCCTCGCCGCAATTCAAGGAGCCTAATAGACACAGCAGCCAGTGTCAAAAAAATGACAAATTGAATTCGACTGGAATATTCACCCTCGTGTTTTAGGAATACAAGGTTTTATGATTTTAATTCTGTTCGTTTCACTTTCCATCATTTTTCAAGTGCAAAGGACCAGGAACCCATCACATTGCTAAGGTGAAATCTGCGTTTATTAAGAATTTTTTTTAAATTTCGTAATTTAAGTACTTAGATTGAAAAAAAAATTCATTTCACTGTTCCAACAAGAAGCTTCTCAGCATAGCGATCAATTCAGCAATTACTAAACATATCAATAAAAAAGTAAAATTAAAAAAATATTAGGTTATATTATGAATTACAATTATATTAACAACGATTTATTTACTAAAGATATATGGCGTTTGGCCGAAATCTTAATTTATTAGTAGTTTGCCGCAATTTGATTAAATTCGATGAATTGGATGTTAAAGGGAGATGAATTTATATGAAACATATATTGGGGACCTTTTCAATTCAAATGCAAAGCAAATTGAAATTCATTTGTCATTTTTTTTAAAAGTGTATGTGCCCTTAGTTTTTGCTAATATAAGAAGAAAAAAATAGCGCCCGAATCATTGCCATTAGAATTACCGAAGTACATACATACTCGTATATAATAAATGAAAAAAATGTACAAGATGCAAAGAAGATCTTTCTTTTACCTTATCCTTAAGTAAAATTGAGATTATTCAGACATAGGTTGGAGTTTAATGGACGCTATGAGTGATGGCCCTTTTGTTCCTTTAGGCAGCTTCATCTCACGTTCTGCGCAGGTCCAAGTGGCGGTGGGGCGTCCTTTTTCTAGGTCAAATAAAAGATTAATGTCAAGGACGCCAATATTAATAACGTACTCAAATCCTACGTACTATTCACCAAGTAGAAACTCCCCAACCTAACCCATCCCACGCATGCTTGAATCCATCTAACTTTGAGGGAGTTGAAACAAAATTAATTGAATTAGATACTCAAATACACGTACAAACACCCTTAACGAGCCCCACAGAATTCGTCAATGTAATGAATTGGTGTAATTTGATCAGATGTTTCAGAAATACAATAATAACTAGATTTAATATCGAAGTTACGATTATGCCCTTTCTAGATATGATGCTAGTTGTTATTTTTGTAATGATAATTATCATAAAAATTTTACGGTCTAATTTACATAGGTACTTTTAGTAATTTGAGGACTAAATAATCCCTCGGCGGGCAAGTATCTTTGAAGACACCGCTTCCAGAACCGGTTCTTCCGCAGCGATACGAGTAAATTATTCCATTTTATAGCCGATTTTTAAAGTAATTAAAATATTTTGTTCACTTTTACCTCCCCGTTATAGTTAAGAATTTACAGATTTAAAAAATATATTTTACATGAACTTTCTCGGTTGAATTGTCTTCTCTATTACGCACTTAAATATGTTACATAAATCACTTCGTAAAATCTTAAATTAAATATGAAGCATCGCGTGAGGTTTTCGTTTGATGATATTAGGGGTTAGAATTTAATACTACCTAATAATCGAAATTTCAACGTGATTTAATAACCCACTTTCTTAGTATTATTTGGAGTTTAAAGTGGATGAATAGAAATTGCCACTCTGGTACGCGTAGTTCACCCTTTTCGCTTTTTTCTAATGAGTCATGTATTTTTGATAGATCGAACACTGAGTCACGCTGAATAGCCACGAATCTTTTGTTAGTCAGAAAATTATGAAATAGAAGGCTTTGTATCTCATCTTGTTATTACCGTGGCCTTGGCTGACTCACGCATTGATTAGGGGTAGGTACGCAGAGAGCTTAATCACGTGAATTTCCGTCCATGAATAAGCGATACGTTATCAAACCACAATTCATACTTCATAAACTATTTGTAACATTATATTAAACATCGATAACTATTTAGTCATAGCATTACGCTACCAGTGTGGTGATAAAGGTGTTCAATTGCAAGTAGTTGCAGAGAATCCTGAATGGAAGCGAAAATTAAAATATTATTAGATTTTCATATTATTAAGTATCGGGGTTTGCTTTAAAAAAAGGTGCATAAAATTATGGTTATGGGGGCCTAAGGAGGTATAGATGCCGTGCTATTATTCACGAATGAACAATTATGGTTAATATATATTTAAAAAAATATGTACGTATATATATATATTTATACATATATATATGTACACGTACATTTATAAGGCATTATACTCCCACCATTGCGAGTTCGCCGTGAAATAAGTAGTAGCTAAAATGTTAAGGTATATTTTCGAAACAATAACCGTAGGTCATAATTTCATCACTTGGTGGACGGAGAAATATTTCAACCTTCCATTTCTTCTTACCCATTCTTATTTTCTTTTGCTGGGGTGGTGGTGTCATTGTAATAATAATTCTAATGGGGTAATTTTTGTGAAATATGGACCTTGGAGGTATTTTAAAAACTTAGAAAGTGACTGAAAAACTGTGACAAGATGACATTCATCTTACTTAGGAATAACATTACATGTACCTACAGATTAAAACAAGGCAGAATATCACAAAACAGATGAAATGCGATGTACCCACTGCTGTGGTATCTTATAAGTATATGAAAAACATTGATAAATAAATTGTAAAAAATTAAGCTTTCAATTCATGGAAGAATTCCATTTTAATATGTTTTTTATGGTAATATTAAAAACATTTTAAAGGAGTGCTGTTTCATTCAACACATTTATTATGTGTAGAATTGTGTTATCGATATTTTGTGAAAAATATTAAAAAGGCGATTAATACGATAAAAAAGCTTTTCTTTTAAAATTGCTATTTGGCGAAATCTCGATTTTTATAAAAAAGCAGTATGTTGTACATATTTTATTTCTCCATAAATGTTTGAACATATCCCACTTAATAACAACTTTATTCGAGTCTAACTACGCAAATCAACAATGCAAGCAAACACCATCACCAATACAAATTCAGTCCGTATTAGTAATTCGGTACAGCCATATCGGACCCGTCTGCCCTCTAGTCGTGTTCCGTGGCCGCTATGCGCCGGCAGGGTGACTTCTCTGGCATTAGGGGCGGAGGCGGGGAAGCCGGGCCAACAACCCTCGGGTCACGGGGTTGCCAGCCGACCGACATTGGGACGTAAATCAGGCCCGATGTGAGTGCCGCTGATGCGGGGCTTATTCAAAAATTTGCCCTTCTATTTATAATATTATTTATGCGGTTTATTTGATTTATTTTTGCGGCTTGTGTATTCCACTTGAACTTTATGACATTTTGGCGATTATGGGAACAAATAGTGTTTTGGAGGGATAAATAGATTATAATTACGATTTGAAACGATTTCTTTCAACTAAATACTTTTATTCTTCTACATAATTTTGAACTGCTCACAAATTGTTCGCTCGTCATAAGTTTCATATTTACTGCCTCTAAAGAAGAAGAAACAATTTTTTTTTATTGTTTTTGTGTTTAATTCGTAGAACAACCATTTAATATATATATATTTTAATTTAATGTAAATCAAATTTAATAACGTTGATTTACGTTAAACAAACAAAAATGCCTTCCAAACATTTTTACGGCTGCAGAAAGCTGTTTTGAGATGTAGTTTTCCTATCTTGAAACATGACATTCTCAACCCTCTTCTTTCTTTATTTTATTTATTTATTTAGTATCTACTAGGTATCTATTATCACCATAATAAATATGTAAAAAAAACATTGTTTCTCATTGACATAACTATTTTTTTTGACTACCATTTGATGTGTGTTGCTCCAGGGACACAGTTTCAGGGAGAAACATTTTAAATGCAATAAATATGCCTCAAATTACGGTTAACAAAAAAAAATACCGCTGGAAGGTGCCTACATAAGTTTCCTAGTATGTATTTAATTTAAATTTTATTATTTATTTTAATTAAAACAAAATAACTTTGTATACATCACTTTATTAATATACAATATTACTACATGTTTCGTGAGCGATGCTCACATCTTCAGGTATCAATGTATACATGTATACATTTATTATTTACCCTAAGAACTCATTAAAAAGCATTATAGAGAATTTTCACTGAAACAGGAAATTTTTTATGAGCTTCTTAACGAGGCGATGACTATCACGCTTTAATGAACCCATTATGCTTTATTATGACTTCAAACAGTGAAAATAGTATTAATACTTGTTTAAAATTAACCCAATTTTACCACACTGGCTTTAAGCTACGCCGTTTTGACTAACTTTGCGAACATTAGCGAACGTTAGCATGCATGGTTTAATCGCACGGAATCAGTCCACGCATAAACGACAAATACCATCTGACTCATGTTCTGTTCCGTGATTCACACATAATCATTAGCCCATATTTGGTGGAAGCTTTCTTATCTGAAATAAGATCATTTATCGACTTCTTACCTTTAAATGCATTAGGCTTTCACGGAGCTTACTCAGAATGGAGAAAATTCTTAGGTATCGCCGGGTGATATGAATGAAGGTAGTTCTGCGAAGCACTTTCTTTGAAATACCGGTTGGTTTAAAAATGCATGCGAAAATATTTAACCCATTGGTCGCTGAATTATTAAGCAAGGAAATTGACCCTCTCCCCTGAATTCATTTTGTACCAAAAATTGGAAATCCACATTGGTGTACTAAATCTAATATATTTTTTAAACCGTCTATTTAATTGAACAATTTTCTTCAAATTTATTACAAACTTTTATTGGGGTATTGAATCAAGGTACGTAAAAGAGAAATGTAGAAAAAAATTATCTTCTTAAATGTGAAAATAACTTCTTTCTTTTTTATGTTATTTTTTTTTTAAAATACAAAAAAAAATATTCATGTACCATATAATAATATAATATAATATATGTACATGTTTTTCTAGACATATTTATATACAACTAAAATTTTCATTTAATATTATAGTACTCAAAGCACTGAGGGAGGTGAAAGATCACTTTACATTTTTGCAATCCTAGCGCCATTTTGAAGAAACTCAATGATCGCCCGCCGTTTTAAAAGCTTCGAACATAATTATCAGAGGAAAAAACTATACACACATATTATTGCCAATAGTACGAAATGAAAGTTTCATTATCTAAATGGCAATTGGCATTTAAATTTTGATTTACCGATTTCACTGGCGTGTTTGTTTTGGTTTTTAAGGCCGACCTACTTCTAGACCGCCACCATGGCGGGGTTACGTACTTGAGACAAACACCCGCTAGGCCGGCGTGATCTGTGGTCAATGGGTTAACATACCTAAAATGTACGTACAACAAATTTTATAAAATATGAAATTATTGTTAAATATTTTGAGAGTTTATACGAGAACATCATTTGTCCATCATGTGTCCTTTAATTCGTATTTAAGGGCTTTATTTGATTTGTACCAAGTTGGTGTGAGATATATGCCAAACGCAATATTGGAGTCTACCAAGTACGGAGACATTAAAAGCTTTTGTTGAAATCACTAGAGAAACGTTGTTTTCAATACTTTGAAAGAAGAAAACGAGAAAAATACTCGTATATCCGTAACGAAAGTAACGACCAAATTACACGGGCCGTTTTACTGTTCTTAATAAATGTACGAAATGTCAAATGAGGAATTGTTTCTGAATTCCAGATTCAACAAAATATTTCATTTCCAAACAAAATTAACGAATAATAAAAGTATCTTCAAGAAATTAATTACAAACGTCAGAATGTTTTTTTTTCCAACTCAAGATTCCTGGAAACATTCCGGCCCCTTAATACCGGCCTTAAGAATATCTCCCCATCTGAAGCATTTTTTTCCCTACCAGAATTGGAAATTTACGCAGATAGTAATTTGATTATTACATCCATTTGCCCATTCTCCCGCTTCCCCTACTCTGTATAGATACCCACCCTCTCTGTAAGTTGGTAAGTACTTTAAATAAAGTAAAAAAATGTACATCAAAACGATTTTTTTTGTATATAATGAAAATGTTCGAATTATCTCAATCGTAAAAAGATTACGAGCACTTTTTAAGGTAATGGATGTTACCTTCATACTAATGTATTCGTTTGAACTGGTGCTATCTAGTCCTAAAACGTTGTCAGAATAAATACGTCATAATATAGGTACAATTTTAATGTTCGTTTCAGAGTCGATACTTCCCTCCGGTGGTGCCTTCAAAGAAAGAGTTGGACGAAATAACAGAAATATATTTTAAAATAATTTTATAGTTCTGGATCGAAGGGTTACTCCAATTTTATTCGTATTTCAAAGTATATAATAAATGCACCACACCTGTACATGGTATTCGGAAACTAGTAGTACAAGCTGAAAACTGGTGAATCTGCATCACATTAGGAGTTGATTTTGTTGTATAACATTTTTGTTTTAGGGTTTCGTTTTCGAGTTGTTTGTGTTTTTTTTGGAAAAAAATCTAAATATTTGGCCGCTACGGGGTTACCATCAGCTGTTTATTATTTTTTTAAATTCATCGATGCGTAGACACGGCTCCAAGAGTTTTTAACCCTTAAGATGCCAAAAAAGGAAAAAAAAAGTAAAAAAATAAGTAAAAATCAACATCCGTAGGTATTTTTTAGTTTATTTTTATGTAATGTAGATACAATTCCCCGCTTGTACCACTAGTTTCTGGACACCGTGTATATGTATGTCGTTATACCAATTCGATACAAACTACGGATTTTATTTTTATTAATATCTGGTAAATACTACCCGGCTTCGCCTCTTGTCGCGTATCAAGATTATTTTTAATTAGCGAACATTTGATGACCAGCAACAAACAAAATGATGTGCCTTATTTTTTGACAGATACAAGGCTCAGGCTGAACATATCTGAGAGGACCTAGAAATCCTACTTAGGAAACGATGTGCAATTTGACTCCAGATCTCACCGTCTGAGAGCCATTACTTACTTTATATGACAGTTTTTTCTCGATTTTCTGCCACACCGTAAAGGTTACAAAATGTTATAAAATTAAAAATTAAGTAAATTGATAACAATCTAAACATTTCATGAAAACGAAAAAAATGTGAAAAATAATTGTTTCAGCGTTTGATTACGGAAACACCTTTTTTAATATGAATTATTAAGAAATTTGTATACATGTATTATAAATTTAATTTATTTTTCTGACATTACGATTTTACCCTATTACGTCACCGCAGACAATATTCCACACGCCCCTCCTTCATAGCACAGTATGTGGCATATGGCATACGCGACGTAGGCATCGTAGCATCGTAGGCGCGTAGTATAGCCGCCGCCGATAAGCGACGGCGGCGCGCCGTGACGCCTTACTACGTTCTGCCCGCGCTACGACAGGTCTACGACAGAAGCTTTCGTGTTGAGGCAGATAATGTTTGCCGATTCCTAGAATTATTCATAGCGTTTCGCAACAGATAAACAGACGGCTTTACACCGCGTAATGCTATTACGTGCTTTATCGTGTTATTGGTAAACACGAAAATATTGGAATGTTCAATGATGGATCGATCACTTACTTATATTGAATTTTAAACCACTAGAAACAATATCTATTGCACATCACGAAAACGGTTTTTTTCATGCGTTCAATTTTTACTTGAGCAACGCTAGTTAATTACTTGTTAGAAGTTAGATACTTACTGAATATCACCCCCAATGTACAGCGCCCTTGAGGTAAATTTTCACAAAAAAGAGCTATACAAATCATCCAAATATTATTATTTTATGTTCTTAAAAAAATGTGCAGATGCAGTGTTTTTAAATTTTATAAAGAGTTTGAAATTTAATATTGTCATGCTACGAGGTCTTTCATTTAAAATATTAGTAAATAATTAATTTTTGTCAATAAATTTATAATTATTTTGTGTCCTTTTTATTATTAATATGCCCCATCATACTGCGTATCCTAATGTGGGAAGCTTCGCTTCCGAAACTCGTTGATATTTATACATTAATCAGTGGTGTAAACAAATAATTTCCCATTAATTAGATTATTATGTTTTGAAGGATGTAAAGCGTTTTTTTAAGTGTTATAGTATGTTTCGATTTGTTAAGTACTAGATGAATTTAAACTGGAAGCCAATTAAATATCTTCTGTGCTTGCAAGTTACATCCGTGGTAAAGCTAGGTAATTCAGAAACTTTCACGATATTTTATTACTTAAATTGTTGGTTGTCAAGGATTTTTTAAAGGTTTTTTCATAGCTTAAAGAAGTTATCTAAACCAAACCATTTTCCAAAGATTGTTCAAGGAAATTCCTCTTAATTGGAATACTTTCTTACAAAACTTGAAATGTTTTGCCTTTATAAAATAATAATACGGCTTCTGTACAAATTTACAAAACATTTTTACTAAGAAAGTATGAAACAATGGATGGCAAAGTTTTTTCATTATGCTAACTTAATAAAAGAATTGTAATAATTTCAATAAAACAAATCACGTTTTGCACACGTGGCTCGCCGTATTTTCCCGCCAGATTTGTCCACCGAGAATTATTGATCGATAGGGGGTTTGCCTGAGCCAGGAGGTTTTGAGGGGTGTACGGGTGGAGGGGATGATGGGGGGGGGTTAGGTCGGGGTAGTATTTGAGGGTTGGGGGAGGCCGCACTCGACGGCGCAGTTTTTGGCACAACCCCAGACAGAAGGGGAGAAATAGCGCGGGTTAAAAAGGAAAGCATAGTCATAAGCAGGTGAAGAGCTAAAACGATGGTTAAAACGTATAGGTGAAATTAGGGACTGTAACTTTTCCTTCGTAGAAGGATGTTACAATATTTCTTGAGACTGTTAGTTACAGGTATATTTAATAAATCTCTTTTATTCACATACAATTTTCTCGCTTGGAAATAAAACATATTTATATATTTAACTTAAAATAGTACGTAATCTGTACAATGGTTACATAATATGTTCTAATATAAAGATATATCTTTTACAAAAAAAAATTACAATTTAAGTGGCAATAAGCGTATTTTTACTATGGTTCACATTTCGTTTTTTCCTAAATTTTTTGTTGCCTTTTTCCGTTGTAACACACGTAAACTTTTTTCTTAAATTGACCTGACATTTATACATTATTCTCATCACCTAGGTAGTAACGAACTTACTTATTTTACAAGTGTATTTTCTCGTACAGTGATTTTAGAAGATACACGAGTAGATAGTTCTATATTTTTCTTAAATTTGAATTAACATGTAATCGATGGTCCCAGCGTAAGGTGTCGAATCTGCATTTTGAGTGGTTTACAGGAGAGTGTAAACAAAGTTAGATTCGACTTTCTACACGGGATGCACTGACACTGATTAATTTATGACAATAAAACGAAAATCGAAGTCCGACAGATTCGATACCTTATGTAAGGAGCGTCGGAAAGTTAATTAAAATTGAAGACAAATTTTGCTTACACTTATGTAGGTGTGTTATAAATTTGTGTTGTGTTATTTATCTCTTGATAATAAATCTACCATTACTACATTTAGTTATTTATTCACAAATAACAGGATACACGGAATCTCAGTATTTGGAGAGCAAAGCTCCTTCTAATACAATGGTAATAATCTGTCTGTCTGACCCTAAGAGGTTCCAGGTATCACTCCTGTACTATCTTGACGACAGTGCCATCTATGTGAAACAATCAAAACTGAGTTATTTCAATTTATTTTTTAAAATTTTGTGTAATCCCTTAAAAACATTAGGTAACACTTTATCAGAGTACATAGGGCAAAGCTCCATGGCCCTTCTTTTTGAAAAACCCTTTATTCTTTGGTGGCTTTTTCCCTTTGAAAGTTTGGAGGTGTCAGGAGAACGCGAAAAACCGCCATGCATATTTTTCCCATAGGGCTGCAGCTCCCCCTGACCCCATAAAACAGCAAACTCTTATAACTTGAGGTCACGCACTAATATTTACATAAGGGCGCTCATTGGCTTGATGTTGCCTGTGTACATACACATTAAGGTCTATTCACATTTACCGGCACCGTGTGGCACACATGGCACAGAAGATAGTATGATAGTATACACCGTATGTGTTCATAGATAATGTATGCAAATAATTTTGCCGTGCCTGTCACTTTACGTGTCTGTACTGCGCGGTGCCGGTAGATGAGAATCGAACTTATGCTTGTCCATTATTTAATGTTATATTCGGTTTTCGAACAAGTTTTTTTTTTGTGCTTTAAATAACTTTACAAACATTTTAAACAGTGTGCCGATGCATACTGATCACTTGATCCTAAAACAAAAAAAAAACCTCCAAGTTAGACAGTCAAATCATTTATTAAACTATTGCATGTGTATATTCTGTACTAAATAAAACATAAGTTATGGCTACCAGCGTGGAGAGTGCGCAATTTTATTCGAAATTTACAAGATATAAAATATCAAAACTTTGTCTTTAGATATGGTAAGATACCAACCTTATGTATGCCAGTGAAAAATAGAACTGGTGGAGGAAGGATGAAAGTAGATTGAATGCTGTAGAAAAAATATCTCTGAGGCGAATGTGTGGTAAAACTATGTATGATCGTGTGAAAAATGTTGAGATTCGCAAATAATGCAAGGCTGATTGTAAGCGCAACGAGTAAGATTAAAAAAGGGACGCTTAGATGGTTTGGGCATGTACAGTGAATGAACGAAGAAAGGGGTGTAAGGAAATATATGACAAGAATGTGAATGTAAGAAGAAGCCGGAGATGCTCGAGGAAGACTTGGTAGGGTCAAATGAATATACTACTTGAGTCGGGTCATGTCAGAAGTCAGAAAAATCAAAGAGGATTAATGAATGTGAGTGAAGCAAGAAGTGTGTGCCAATACCGAATTGTTTGGTGGTCTGTCCTCTCTGTCTACCCCTTCGGAGAAACGGCGTGATGTTTAGCTAGTGGGTTAATTAGAAAGTTAAGATATTATAGTATTCAGAAGGAGACAGTAGGGGAAAGTACAGTAGAAATGAAATACCTAACTGTCTTTTGGGCGGTTGCGGTAAGTAGTTACTTGGCCGCGTCAGCGACCTGCAGGGGTAGCTCTTGTACCTTTTTCAGTACATCTTTTGGAACAAGCTCAACACCCAGAAAGTACGTAGCTCTCCTCGGATCCGTCGACTGCGCCACATTGCAGTTAACTGCATCAAAGCGCATGCGTCAAAAAACAAGTTGCAGATGTTACGCTACTTATCAACTTTGCTTAAGGAAGCAAATAATAAGTTTGGGGGAAGCTAAATTAATTGTACAAAATTTTTCTATGATTTAATTAAAAAAAATATTACCAAAGTAGAGTACATCAAGATACTCGTCGGTACCTACCCACCCAAAATGTGTAACCCACGATAGAATCCACGACGTCTAGATGGGAATCAGACGCATTTGTCCACTCATCCACTAAGCAGTCAAATGAATTGGAATGAAAATATTACTAAGTATATTCCTTGTAAGTCTAAAGTCATGGTGTTTGAAAGAGAGAGTACGAAAACAGTGTGCAATATAGTTGTGATTGATGAATACTCGTAGCAGGTTGATGAGTTTGTATATTTGAGAAATATGTTTACGAGAGATGGAAAAGCTATATAAAAAAACGGTAAATGCAGGAACTCCATTTAACGGAGGACTGAACGCGGTTGGCACTAACAAAAAATTGTCCAAGGAAGCGAAGCTAGTAGTCGACAATGGAGTGCTGATACCAACCCTGATGTATGGCAGTTAGGCATTGAACTGGCAGAGGATAGATGAAAGTAGACTGAATGCTGTAGAAATGAGATCCCTGAGGCGTATTTGTGGTAAAACTATGTATGACCGTATGAAAAAAGTTGAGATTCGCAAAGAATGCAAGGCTGGTGTGATCGTATTAAAGTAAGATTAAGAAAGGGACGCTTAGATGGTTTGGGCACGTAAATCGGATGAACGAAAAAGGGAATGTAAGGAAAACATATGACGCGAATGTCAATGGAAGAAGAAGCCGGGGACCCCCGAGGAAGACATGGCACGATCAAGTGAACCAAATACTTGAATCAGGCCATGTTAACAGTCAGATGTACGAATGTTAATGAAGGCAGGTTTGTGTCCGATGACCAAGTTGTTTAGCGGTCCGTCCTCTCTTCCTACCCATGCGGGAAACGGCGTATAGTTAGTTAGAACGCATGTTTTTATTGATTACGTTCCACTCCCGTAACTACAATGACAAAAGTTAAAATAAAACCTAGTGTTTTGCGATGACATTGTATGCAATGGCACTCACCAATAATGACAGAACTCAAACTAACATGTTTATAACAATAAATAAACATACGCCTTTTCAGACGAAATTTTTTTCCTCAAATTCTGCTCAAATGTCCCTGTTCACAGCGACATGAGAATTGAGACCTCTAATCACTTCATACTTTCAAATTATAATTTCACACCCCAAAGTGTTTGCTTCCTTCGAAAAAAAAAAAAAATAAATAAATAAATAAATAAATAAAAAAAATGTTTTATAAAACATTTTATTTTTATTTATTTTTTTTCGAAGGAAGCAAACACTTTGGGGTGTGACAATATATAATAAATGAAAAAACACAATTTGTAAAACACCACTTTTATTGAATTAATAACCGTCGCCAACCAGGTTTCGCTTCACCGAAGCTTCGTCAGGGCTTATTATTAACTAAAGATAATAAGATACAGGCACATATATATACATAAGACAATGAGTGAAAGAGATATAACTTAATAGAATCAGATCACTCATTCGATAAAGACTCGGGTATTAAAATATTACATAAAAATGGAATTGGAATAAGATTAAACAATTTAGAAGCCCCCGAGATCAAAAAAGCCGTTAATAATAATTTAAACATTATTAATAACCAAATTAATTTAACCAATAGTCCCATACTTAATTATTCCGGTAATCTCAGTTGTTCACCCCCACTTATCCTTCCTAAATAATGTGTCCCCTCCCACTCTATATATGTCTCTTTCTTTCATTTTGTATCTCTTTCACTCATTATTTTATTTACTTATGTTTATATATATATGTGCCTGTATCTAATTATCTTTAGTTAATAATAAACATATTTCATTATATACTTTAATTCATATATCCATATACACACAGTGAAGATTCAAAACTTCCAAGCAAATTTTCGTAGTTTGTATGTCGGTGTAGTACTCGTATGTTGTATATGTGGACATTTACCCCAAATATGTTAAGGATTAGTATTTTTACATTTTGATAAGATTTTTTTTAATGAGTGCTTTTTAGTTACAGAAGTAATACAGTTTATTAAGCAACATATTATAGGATGTGATGTGAGTACGAAACATTCTAAATTTCAAAAATAAATCATTAATATTTTCAGTACATACTCGTACAATGAATTTTTATGCCGCTGTTCTTACAATAGTCGGTGGTCTAATAATCAGCATAGTTACCTTACAAGCAGTTGACCGGGTTTTGATTCTCGGAGGTGCAAATATAAAAAATAAGATAAAATACTATTAATTTAATATTATTATTTTTAGAAAATGATTAATTGATCTTCACGGGTCCGCTATAAAAATAAATTCTGAATGCCTACATTGAATGTTAGATATCAGGAAAACTTATGTGAGTTACTAGGCTACTTATGAGCAACCTTCACAAGCCTTGGTGCAGGGCCAACTCTCTTTATCCATAAGTCTTGTAATGTTTTTTGGTTACACGAGGTTCTTGAACCTTCTCACACCCTTCCCGCTTCTAACTTTGTATGTTCAATGACCTAATACGCCATCGATGATGCCAAACACCTCGCCATACCAATAATAAGGAGAGATGATTGATGACCGACGGTTGAAGCTTTGAAAAACAGCCTGATTTTTTAGAAAATGGTACTCAAATATTTTTTCCTAATGTGAATGTATTGATTTCAGGAAAGCTGTGTTTTTTTAAGTAGACCCGTAGGAAAACGTAGGTTCTTTCAGAACACTCACACATAAAATAATTTTACAATATATATACTTTTTTAGAATCATACTGTTTTTATGGAGAAACACTGTAAAGATAAAAAAATAGTATATAAATCGTATGGGGAAGTCGATCACAAAATTATGTAAGAATGTCCAATTATAGAAAAGCAAAATTTTTAACATCGCAACATAGCGACACGCTCGTCATCTGGTCTGGTAGGCCAGATGACGAGAGGGCATCTCAGGGTGTTGCAGCGTTACTGTCTCCCAGAATGGTTGAATGTATGCTGCAGTATGAATGCGTAAGTCCAAGAATCATTTGGATCCGATTCAAAATCGGTTTGACAAGGGTGTTGTTTGTTGTGTGCTATGCTCCTGTTAATTCTGAAAGCGATGAAGTAAAAGATGATTTTTGGACTAGCGTTAGAGATGTAATGGGACTAAAAAATTTGAACGAAAGGATTATAATGGCAGGGGACTTAAATGGGTGGGTGGGAATTAGACGGGATGGATTTGAATCGGCTTTAGGTATGTATGGGGATAAAAGAACGAATGACAATGGTAACAGAATACTTGAAGTATGTTTAGAGTGGAACCTATTTGTATCGAATACCTTCTTCGATCATAAAGGTATCCACCAATATACGTGGGAAAGAGGAAATGAGAGGTCAATTATTGATTTTGTGGTAATTGACTCTAGGTTGAGAGCCGTTACCGAAGACACAAGAGTCTTCAGAGGGGCTGAGGTTGAAACCGACCACTTCCTGGTTGTGTCGAGAGTAAACCTCTTCCGCGGCTGGTGCTCTAAAGTGAAAACGGTGACTCCAACAAGAGTCAAAATAGAAAAACTACAAAACGATATTGTGAGAAGTTTGTATGAGAGTTGTGTAGAGAGGAGATTGAATGAGAAGGAAATGAACGGTCTTAGTATAGATGAAACATGGAACCACATAAAAGTGAGTCTCTGTGAATCTGCTAGAGAGGAATGTGGAATAAGTACGCAAGGTAGGAAGAAAGGAGATGCATGGTGGGATGATGAAATTAAAGTACTGGTCTCAGAGAAGAAGAAAGCGTGGTTATGTCTGATAGCGACTGGCAATGCTCCTAGTGAAGAACGGAACAAAGCGAAAGAAGTATACAAGGGATGTAAGAAAAGAGTAAGTGTTGGAGTGAAAGAACGAAAGAAACGTCTGGAAGAGGAAGAAGGAATCAAAATGACAAAACACTTCCAAGAAAATATTAAACTGTTTTGGAAGGAGGTCAAAAAGTCCCGAAATGGTCCAGAAAGCGGATGTATGAAAGTGATAAAATCAAAAGATGGAAAAATGTTAACGAATGAGAAAGAAATAAAAGTGAGATGGATGAGATACTTTGAAGAGGTTTTTGAAAGCAACCCGACTGAAAGTGGTTCCAGTGGCGAATCAGGTATGAATGACGATGGCATGAATGATCCCAAAATCAGCATGGATGAAATAAAAAGAGCGATTAAATGTATGAAGAATGGTAAGGCTGTTGGTTTCGACAATATTGCTGTTGAATACTTTAAAGGAGATAGCCGTATAATTCTCACATGGTTATGAAGCTTTTTAACCAGTGTTTAGAGGAGGGTTACACGCCATTAGATTGGAGGAGGGCTGTGATCATGCCTCTATACAAAGGTAAAGGGTCACGTATGGAATGTGGAAATCACAGGGCTATTAGCCTGCTAAGTTCAGTTGGAAAGCTGTATGGTAGGATATTGATTGAAAGGGTGCAAACGAAAACAAAAGATAAAATATGGGATGTGCAAGGTGCATTTATGAGCGGAAGGGGGTGTATGGATCAGATTTTCTCATTGCGTATGCTAACAGAGAAGTTTCTGGCAAAAAACCAGAAACTCTTCTGTGCCTTTGTAGATCTACAAAAAGCGTACGACCGAGTTGATAGGAAAAAATTATGGAAGGTATTGTCCAAGTATGAAGTGAATACGAAACTCATACAGGCAATCGCGTCTCTGTACGAGGAAAGCGTTGCATGTGTTAGGGTAAACGGTGATTTTACGGAGTGTTTTGACATCACAAAAGGTGTTAAGCAAGGCTGCGTAATGTCACCGTGGTTATTCAATCTATACATGGATAATTGTATGCAAGAATTGAAAGAGGTGGGCTTGGGCGCGGAAATGAGTAATCTGAAAGTATGTTGCCTGTTGTATGCGGATGATGCGGTGCTGATTGCTAATAGTATGGAAGATCTACAGTCCCTCGTATCTAGGATGAATGAAGTATGCATGAAGAACGAGCTAATGATGAATGTAAGTAAGTCTAAAGTCATGGTGTTTGAAAGAGAGATTGCGAAAACAGTGTGCAATATAGTTGTGAATGACGAATACTTGGAGCAGGTCGATGAGTTTGTATATTTGGGAAGTATGTTTACGAGAGATGGAAAGACTGATAGGGATATTGAAAGAAGGGTGAATGCAGGAAACTCCATTAACGGAGGACTGAACGCGGTTGGCACTAACAAAAAGTTGTCCAAAGAAGCGAAGCTAGCAGTCCACAATGGAGTGCTGATACCAACCCTGATGTATGGCAGTGAGGCATGGAATTGGCAGAAGAAGGATGAAAGTAAACTGAATGCCGTATAAATGAGATCTCTGAGACGAATGTGTGGTAAAACCATGTATGATCGTGTGAAAATATTGAAATTCGTAAAGAATGCAAGGCTGATGTAAGCGTAATGAGTAAAATTAAGAAAGGGACGCTTAGATGGTTCGGGCATGTGGAGCGAATGAACGAAGAAAGGAGTGTAAGAAGAATGTATGACGCGAATGTGAATGGAAGAAGAAGCCGAGGACGTCCGAGGAAGACATGGCATGATCAAGTGAATCAAATCCTTGAGTCGGGCCATGTCAGAAGTCGGAATAATAGAAGAGAATGTATGAGACGATGTATGAATGTGAATGAAGCAAGAGGTGTATGCCAAGATCGAGTTGTTTGGCGGTTCGTCCTCTCTGCCTACCCCTGCGGGGAAACGGCGTGATGGTTAGTTAGTTAGTTAGTTAGCTTATTTTAAAAAAGTTTTTAAATTTATCGTTGTCTTTGACATTCGGGTTAAAGTGCGAAAACGGCGAATTATATGCCGGGTGCATTTTATAGAATATAAATCATAACGTGCTGACAAAATATTAATGTGAATAAGGATTTTAATGATTTTTGTCTTGATTACGACCAATGGTTTTGTGCTAGTGTGTACGAGTATGTGATTCCTTTTTTAAATTATTTCGAATGCTTACTCCGTATACGTTTATAAACTGTTATTCCGGTGACTGACAGGTAGATTAAGTTATTTTCAATTAAGATTTACGGCTAACTCCACAGGAGGAATGCAAAATTAAAATACACGGTGGTAATTTTTTTTGCTGTCAACTAAAGAATTTAAGAACATGTTTACTCGTTAAAACGAAGTATACACCTATGTACCTACATTTCGTGTACGTGAGGCATAAATAAATGTTATATTTTATTTTTTTATGAACAACGTAAGTAATTGTTTTTCTTTATTCTTTGATTCTACATGTTCTCAGTAAAATAATCAACAACCGCATTCCACGCGTATTGTTGAAAATTATAATAACAAGATATTTAGCCAGTTTTGATAATCTATAAAAGTCAAAGAAATGTTTAAATGCTAACGATACCTTCAAGAACAAACAAACAAGAACGGCATACTTTACATCAATTAAGCTAATTAGACTAAAACGTTCACCAAAGTTCCCCCTAGCAAAAGAGAAAAATTAAAACTCACTAAAATATACAGTTCCAACAAAAGAATCTGTTTACACAAAGATAGTCAAAATTGAGTACGGCCTCTGAGATAGACATTTTGAAAAGGTGTCCTTTGACTGTTACCCAGATTTCACTGTAGGGTGGGGTTCTAATGGAAAGCATTCAGTCTGAAATCAGAGGACCCCTTCCTATCTTTTACAATATATTCCGAAAACTTGGTTCTAATTGCTGGTGTTAATCAAGTAAGTTTTTTAATGTTACCAGGGCAGACAATACTATTTACAGACTAGTCTAGGCGCCGCGCCGCAGTTGTTCTGCACTGTAAGCAGCATAAAAATACTAAACTTTAATTTAAAATTGTGCAATTTGGTAATATTTCCCTCGAAGTGCTCTTTACTACAAATAGCATAACCTATTTCAATAATGAACACTTAATTTTAAAACCAATTTTGGGACACGACTCAGGTAACCTTCTTAAAATTACTCCTTCGGTGGTATTTATTTATTTATTTAATTATTTACTTTATTATTATTTTTTTTTATGATTTATTAATTCTTGTTGTGTTTAATTCGTGGAACTCCGTTAAATTAAAATGAAATATATGTAAATCAAATTAAAAAAATGTTATTTTTACATTCTGCCAGTGTGCATTTTTATTATTAAACCCAAGGGAATGAAAAACTGAATTATAGGTAGATAAATTGTTTTCTACCTGGTTAAGTTATAACGGCATATTATTACTCTTAGGTTACGTGGTACGTTACGTTACGTTACGTTAGGTACGGTTCGTGGTCTCATTGGGAGTTCAATCGTAGATTAAAACGGGAGAAAAATTTCCCTCCGGCTGGATAAAAAAATACCCAGAATTTCCACAGAATGTCACTGAAACCAGAAAATATTGCAATTAATGAGTGTAATGTATATTTTTTCAGTCTCAAAAATATTTGGAAATTCAAAAAATTAATTAAGAATATGAACACAAAGAAAATACCAAAATTTTAACTAATTAAGTTCCCTTAAATGTTGGTATTTTCCATATATTCTTATATACGAGTATGCTTATGTATTTCCCTATATCTAAAGGAATTTAATCGCATCACTGCAATAGCGACAATTCGACGTTTGTGGCTAAATAATATTTTTCGTTAGTTACTAAAAATAGTTTAAAATGCGACAATCACAATAATTTTTTTTTATCGTTTTGGTGCTAGCAAATTCTAGAAATGCGGCAACAAAAAAGTAAACCCACCACAGTAAGGAACTTATTTTAGTAACAACTTCAAACAATCTGGTGATTCTTGCAATATACTAACTATTTCGTATAAATTTGGTGTTATCGAATTTTATAGTCGCTGCGCACCCGGTCACCTAGTATAAAGTAGTAGTAATTAAGGTTTCCGTGTATACAGTCGCTGCGCACCCGGTCACTTAGTATAAAGTAATATTAAATAAGGTTTGCGTGTATATAGTCACTGCGCACCCGGTCACCTAGTATAAAGTAATAGTAAATAAGGTTTTCGTGTATATAGTCACTGCGCACCCGGTCACCTAGTATAAAGTAATAGTAAATAAGGTTTGCGTGTATATAGTCACTGCGCACCCGGTCACCTAGTATAAAGTAATAGTAAATAAGTTTTGCGTGTATATAGTCGCTGCGCACACGGTCACCTAGTATAAAGTAGTAGTAATTAAGGTTTCCGTGTATACAGTCGCTGCGCACCCGGTCACTTAGTATAAAGTAATATTAAATAAGGTTTGCGTGTATATAGTCACTGCGCATCCGGTCACCTAGTATAAAGTAATAGTAAATAAGGTTTGCGTGTATATAGTCACTGCGCACCCGGTCACCTAGTATAAAGTAATAGTAAATAAGGTTTGCGTGTATATAGTCACTGCGCACCCGGTCACCTAGTATAAAGTAATAGTAAATAAGGTTTGCGTGTATATAGTCACTGCGCACCCGGTCACCTAGTATAAAGTAATAGTAAATAAGGTTTGCGTGTATATAGTCACTGCGCACCCGGTCACCTAGTATAAAGTAATAGTAAATAAGGTTTGCGTGTATATAGTCGCTGCGCACCTGTCACTTAGTATAAAGTAGTAGTAAATAAGGTTTGCGTGTATATAGCTCCAGCGCCGCTAGAACGAATATATTTTGATTTTTTTTTTAAATTTAATGTAAATCAAATTTAATAATGTTGTTATTACGTTCTACAAATATTTTTAGTTTTTATTATCGTGACAGCTGTTTCTGCTGTTGTTAGACTGAGGTTAATCAATCAAATTAATTAATAAACACTAAAAATACTTGCAGAACTTAATAATAACGTCATTATATTTTATTTACATTAAATTTATAAAAAAATTAAATGGAGTTTTAGGAATTAAACACAAAAACAATTAATTAATGTTTTATTTGTTTTGTATGTAATATATCTTAGGATAGAAAATCAATAGGTATAGAATTCATTAAGCACGCGTGGGATTCACTTCAGACTAGCTTTTGGCAGTATTATTCGGGTGGGTAGATTTTTAGCACGAAAAGTGTGGTACAAATATAATACAAATTTGTTTTATTTTTTTATCTTTTTATGGGAGTTCACTGCATAAACACTCTTTAGAGAAAACCGTCATTGGTTAGAAGACATGGTTCTATCAGTAAATAATCGAAACAATTAACAGAAAGCACATTTAAAAATTATTTAGATTCAATTAAAATTATAAAAGTTAATGTTTGAGTAGGCAGTACAGGCAGTAAAAAAAATGCGACAAAAAGAAAATTAAATTTCAATTCTTGTACAAAAAAATGTTCATTCACGATAAAACCAATAAAGCGATTTTTTATATCAGTGGTGCACAACCTGCGTCCCGAGAGTCCTTTCATGCGGCCCCACTAGATAAAAAAATTGGTTTAACCTTGGCCAAAGAAAAAATTTCAGCTGTGAATAGCCCTACGAGTGCTGTAATTTATATTTTGAATGAATTCTATTTTACAGATGTACACGGTGTTGTTTTCGAAAACATAGAAGTAACGAAAGTGAGATATAATAGTTATTATTAATAGCAATCGCCCGGATTTCCGTGTGCCATGATCAAAATATTAACGGATTCCTTTCTGTTTTAAAAAACTGGAATGGGTAGGTATCACGACAAACTTGTCTGTCTTCAATATTTTGAATAAGCAGCCCAAAATCACAAGTATGTATAAAATATTCTTTTTAGATTTATAATTTATTTAATTTAAATTTTAGATTTATAAAAATCGATACCATTTAGTGTTTTGACATAGTTTCCCAACCAAATTTTATTTGAGAACACTCATAATAATTTTTTTTTTCCATTTATCTTTGACATGGCATCTTAAGATTTAGCAGTAAGCTATTATAAATTGCGAAATTTTTGGTAGGTACCTGGTTAATTTTTTTTAATAGGTATGTACCGACTGGCTCCCGACAGTTGGTACGTTTGAACAGCTGTTACATTTTAAAAATCTACACTGGCGACGCCACTGTCTGCAAAGTTAACAATGTTACGCCGTAGATACCCTACCCTCTACAACCTGCGGAAATTAAAAAAAAAATCGTAAATTAACCCTCCGGATGAAAAGGTTGGGCATCACTGCTTTATATCAATAACATTAACCATTCCAAACTGCGGGGTTTTGTTAATCGTTAGATGGAGTGCATCAAAGTAGGCCATCGTTAGGGTAATAACCTCGATTATGGTACTCGATTGTGAAGGATTTTTACCCACCCTTCCGAGAACTCTCCAACGATCAAGTAATATTCCATTTTTTATTGTTTTTTACAGTATAGTACCCAGTACCAGAACACCGGATGAAAGAGGCTCTAAAAAGCAGATTAGTATCTTCAATAAAATGAATTGAAAGAGCTACGTTAACATTTTGAATAGTAGAATACATAAACAGATTTTCAATAAACACTTAAATAGGGAGGCTTTGGAAAGATAGTTTAAATTTATAAAAAAATGTCAAGTTCTTCGGAAAAGTGATTGCACTGAAAATGAAATCAAAATATAAAAATTATTTTAGGTATAGTAGTGGCATGCACTCCACAAAAGCTTAAACACTGTGCATAGCTTAATGAAACTGAACTAAAAAAATAAATTAACAAGTATTACAAAATACGACGAATTTCTGATCAAAACATATTTTTTCCATGAGTTCGGTAAGGAACTTTCGCTCATTCATTCAGTTGGCCACAAGAATCAATAGAAGATGACAGTAAAATTTTCATTTTCAAATATTCAATTCAAAATTCATACCCGATCTTGAAAAACTGCATACTCGCACAGCCTACCTTTGGTCTTAGGGCAATTCACTCCGCTGCTGTATATATATATATATATATATATATATGTTATGGTTGAGATTTTCACGGGTGTAAGATGTAGAATAATTTTCTCGGTTTACCCGCGTAATGTAGTCCTTAGAAGGACTTTTTAACTCCCGACGTTTCGGACAAATCACATTGTCCATCTTCAGAGGCCTTATGTCTTGAGTTTTGTTTTGAACTGATCGCTTGAGCGTGTCCGTTCAATCCAAAAGTCAAAACTCAAGACATAAGGCCTCTGAAGATGGACAATGTGATTTGTCCGAAACGTCAGGAGTTAAAAAGTCCTTCTAAGGACTACATTACGCGGGTAAACCGAGAAAATTATTCTACATATATATATAAATTTTCTTGATGGATCGTCAGAGCCTTCAATATCAGTTTGATAATACTTTGGAAAGGTTAAAATATAAAAGTAACTATTGCCTAGCAAATTAATGGCGGCAGCCGTTATGTAGTAAAAAAGTAAAAGTACATACATACATTTGAATCTCTTATTTGAAGGACACCACATATTCACACATTTTGCAAATTTACTTATTCTCTTTTCTTATCTGTATTCTTACTGTATCTGTATCTATACTTTATCTGTAGACTTACAGATACACATATTTTGTTCCGCTCTCAATAATATTATCTGGGCGTTTTAAAATTTTTAAGTATACCTGTTTGAAAGCGACACCTAGATATAAAGTTTGATATTTTTAGTGATAATTTTTATAAAAAAATTGGAAAAAAATGGTATCTGAAAAGGTAATTCCTTTCAAATTTATTTTTAATGATTAAAGTTAAGCCTCTGCATTCAGAATTTCTATGTACACATTAAAAACTTCCCTTGAAAACCTAGCACTTAAAAAAATATTTGTTATTTTTTAAGATAATTTCTATTCAGATGACTAGTCGGAAAAGTAATTAAATGAAATTACCTCGATAAAAAAAAATCGCAAAACATGCTTCAAAAATATAAATAACACGGTTCTGTTATTTAACATGTTATAAGTATGAAAAAATTCACAGCATTTCTTTAAATGCTATTTAAGTTGGCAGTTTTAAGATTTTTGCTCTATTATTATCTATATATCAAAATATATATTTTTTTAAATATCCTTTACGCTTTCAGCGTGCTTTTATCAGCGCGCTCCCTCTTTCTTCCGTATTAACATATCTCCTTTTCAAGCAACATTCAGTATAGCTGGGTCTTAAAGAGATCAGACAAGTTTATATAGTAGGTATTTCGGTTGGAATTTATTTATTTATTTTTATTTTATATTTAAAAAACAATTCTTCTGGCGGCACTTTGAATAGAATTTATAATTTTTTTTGGAAATTTCCACTTATTTTTTCTGCTCACCAATCAATCAACCATTTTTTGTCCTTTTGCTTATTACAAATTCTTCCCTGCTGAAATATAAACCTTTTTTAAATCGATTACTTTAGAATTAGGTTAGGTGGACAAGACGTGTTTCTTCAATACGTTATTCAATTACAAACCACCCGTAGATTTAATAATTGAAGTCGCCCAAGAAATAGGGAAAGCGGTAAAATAAAACCGATAAACAGTCGTAAAATAGAGCCCCGTGTTTCTTCCGCGTTGTAAGCTGTACCTAAGCCTAACATAAATATTGGTTCTGAACGATAATTGCAGCCGTAAGCTCATTTTTATACGCGTATTAATATGTCAATTTTCACTTTATAGGACGGGTTTTCTCGGCCGACCTCATCTTCTTATAGAGGAATAATAATAATAATCACTTGTTAACATTTCCTACAAATTCTATGGCGGCGATATCGTAACGGCCTAAGTGTTATTTAAATGTTTCCAACGTGAAATTACATGTCATAACATTGACAATACAGCCTTTGGTCCAAAATATACTTACACATGTGTTTTTATAATGTGAGGTTGTCAGAGATTATAGGATTGATTTGAGATCGATTTGAGATCAAAGAGATTATATCTGCGTCCGCACCGCTGTGACTACGTATGTAGGTTACCAGTGATACATGCAAACCCAGCTAGACCGTTCTAATGCGGTTTAATTTGGGTATTAGACGATTGATGAACTCCGCAGCAGAGGGATAAGCTCCTTGACATTGGAACCCTAGGTCGAGGTATCAAGTTTAGGGGTGGACAAATAAAAAAATATTAATATTGTGTCTTTTTTTTCAAACTATAATCATAAAAATAAAATTCTCGACCCAAAGTGGAAGAGACCAAATTCCTCAGTATCGCCATGATGAAAGACCACATTTCAGAATCGAAACGTTCGTAGAAATGGCTCGAAATGTTTCGTAACCAGATCGGAAAAGCCAGAAAAAAACAATCAGAAAACCCGACGTTTCTCTTTCCCTTAATTTCCTTCAGCCTCATAACATAGGTACATATTGCAGTATTGTACATTGACCCCCATGGTCATAAATATGTATTAGTTGTCACTAGTTATAAGTCTTAGTTGTATGTTGCTAGTTATAAGTCATAGATGTAAGTCAATAGTTATAAGTTTTAGTAGTTAGTTACTAGCTATAAGCCCTTCATTATAAATCTTAATTTTAAGCCACTAGTAATAAATCTTAGCTGTAAGTTATAGGTTAAATACGTTAAACCCCGATGGATGGAAGTGAGGCATGGAACTGGCAGAGTAAGGATGAAAGTAGATTGAATGATATAGAAAGGAGATCTCTGAGGTGAATGTGTGGTAAAACCATGCATGATCGTGTGAAGAATATTGAGATTCGTAAAAAATGCAAGGCAGAGATGTGAGCGTAATTAGTAAGATTAAGGCCATCCATCGGCTAAAATTCCAACGAAATCACGCACTCCTTATGCAGGTGGCTACAATGTTGAGATTCCCGCTTAACATCGGCCGTATGTATCATCAAAATGCGTGTTTTATTCTATTCTGTAATGCTCAGGCATAATTATTAAAATGGTTTACGGTCATATTCTAAAAAAGTTAATTTACCACAATGAAAAATACGACAATATTGAAAAGGGGTTCGTAAGTAGGAGAGTTTGGGCTTTAAACATTTTTGATACTTTATTTTTTTTAGGTTTATAAAAAGTTACACCAAAAAAATGCCCGGTTAAACGAAAGGCCAAGGGGTGTTCTACTCGCAGTATTTAATTAAATCATCTATGGTATTTCTAGGCCATCAAATTTTCAAACCGAAAACACATGATTTTGCATTACTTCCCATTGCATGGCCTTAAGAAAGAGACGCTTAGATGGTTTGGGCACGTAGACAGAATGAACGAAGAAAGGGGTGTATGGAGAATATATGGCGCGAATGTGAATGGAAGAAGAAGCCAGTGACATTCGAAAAAGATATGACAAGATCAAGTGGATCAAATACTTGACTCGAACCATGTTAGAAGTTGGAATAACAGAAGAGAATGTATAAGACTTTGTATGAATGTGAATGAAGCAAGAAGTGTATGGCAAGGTCGAATTGTTTGGCGCTCCGTCCTCTCTGCCTACTCCTGCGGGGAAACGACGTTATGGTTAGTTACTTACGTTCGGTGTAAAATGCCCTAGAGGGGATTTTTCCACGAAAACGGCGGAATAGAAGTTATCCAATCATTATACATACATGCATACTCAGAGGGATATCAATGGTTCCGGAGAGTAGGAACATTTGCGCGTTGCTACATTACTTAGGTATATTGTATTAAATGTACTGATAACCGATTATTGGGGGAATATACGAGGCGGGTGTGGATTGAAGAATTCTTAAACGCCCAAAAAAGACATCAAACTAATCAAATACTTGAGTTGGATCACGATAAAAGTCGTAATAACAGAACAGTACGTTCGCGACGGTATATGAAATTGAACGAAATGCGTGTATGACAGTCTATGACTAACTATACTCCGCTGGAAATGGAGTGATGATTAGTTAGCCAGTCATCAATGAAACAGAATTACACTTTGACATGAGAAGCCATAATTATACTTCGAAGTAAAAGTTTAAAACGGGCTACTTTGAAACGCTGATCTTTTGAGTGGTAGTGATGACACTGATGAGCCCGGAGAGTGGTCGCTGATAGATGGCCACTGCAAATTGCAAAAAATAAATAAACGTTTTATCTCAACAAAGAATAAAGTGAATTCCAAAGTTCATTCAACACCGGTTGGAGGTGGTTGAACCGTGAGTTATTTCGGGGATGCATTAACGGTACATTTACTGATAGATTCTAGTCTGTACGGCCAGACTGGGGGATGAATAATATATGGCCTCCGACTGATCCACTATCCACTGTATACTCTGTACACTGCAGCTGCTGTAGCCGGCAAGATCGAATAATCTCGGAGTGACAGCGGCATCACCTGCAAAGTGCAAACTAACAATAGAATTAAAAGAGTCAATGGATTGCTGCATTGAAGAACAAGGAAAAGGGTAGGTTTTTAATAAGTAATTTATTTTTTAAACACTTTAGCTCTGGGCATCGTGACTCTTGTGCCGTGTTCAAACAAATAGCATAAGACGAGTTTTGAGTCATAAGTAATAACTCAAATGTTATTAAAACTTGTAACAACTGCATATTTTGGATTAATAGCCGAGAAAGACGAGCGAATACAGCAGTACCGGGATTTATGCTCGCTACTGGCGACACGTCACCCAACGACAGAGAATCAGTTTAGAATTCTATATAAACACCGCGATGATCCGAGCTAGTGGAAAGAAAATTACTCCTCCCAGGTTTCGGCGAATAAACACCTAAAATAGTGCTCCTGGGTTCGCTTCCATATTAATTGAATATTATGTATTAAAATATCAGTGGCAATGTCAATCGTAATAAAACCTAAAGAGACATTAAAGTGAATTATTCATTACACATTACGTTAACACCTATAAATGGTGACCCCGACTGATTCGCTCACTATCATAAAAGCCTTGACTTTAAAATGAAAAATCGCATGTATGACAAATACCGCTTTATAATAATTATAAAAACAATAAATTATTAAAAGTATTATTGCAGTAAAATTATTCAATATTAATGAGATTTGGAATAACCGTCACAACCAACTCGCTTAGTAAATCCTTTATTTTATTATTGTACACAGCGCCCTTGGGGTGATTTTTCACAAAAACGGTGGTATTCAAATCATCCAATTATTATTATTATGATTATTATATGATATCCACAAGCAAAACTTCACATATGAAGTAGTTATGCAACGAAATTGAAAGCCCCGTAAAAACTTTAACAATTCACCTAAGATCACCCTATACATAAAACCAAAAGTTAATATTTCACAGGCGAGGTTCCTGATTTTCTGGGATCAGTGAGTTCATTACAAGTCCGGTCCGCTTCTCAATGACGAGCGAGAGATTAAATATTTCATCAATAGCCATTACGAACTCGTTCAGAATACAAACAAAAAAACATAATAAACACAATAGGTACGATTATGATAACATTTCTTCACGTGCAATAATGGAGGTTTCAAACAACCTCGCTCTCACAAATCACTGTCGTGAAAAGTTTAACATTTAGCTACATCGATTTATGTATCACGTTGCACCATGAATGGTTAATTATATGCAGTGGTGGTTTCCTCTAAAGCGCGTTTGTGCAGTGAACTGCCATAAAAAAAGATAAAACAATAAAACAAACTTGCATCATAATTTTACAACACTTTAAATATACACGTCAGTATAGGTGGTATCCGGAATAGGCTATCAACTGTCTGCTTACAGCGTATCCTCAGATTCTTTGGAGAAACCGAGAACTCCAACCTGGTGAAGCTCATGGTCACTGGCAAAGTGGAATGCAGGAGAAGTCGAAGAAGGTCATCGATGCGTTGGAGTGACCAAATCTCGCAGGTGTCCGGAACGTCGGTGTCCGTAGCTTTACACGCAGCGCAGGATCGCGATTTTTTTTTTTTGATTTTACGGATTCTTTCGTAATCCTCTAACTAGCTGGGGCTTATACAAATACCCCTCATGTGTTCTGGCTAACTAGTACTCCGGCGCTTTGGCCTTATTACTATTACCATCTGATGGTTTATTTAAATTGACTGAATTTAATAATTACATTTCATGACTTTTAGGGAAAAGATCTTAACTGGATAAAAAACCCTAAACAAGACTGGGAAAGACAAACATTTAGTTCTGAACTATTTACTGTTGTTTACTTTTAATTTTACTGAAGTTAAATATTTCATTATTTCAATACTTTACATTTCAGGTATTTCAATACTTTACATTTCATTGTATTTCATCTATTTCATTTTTTCCGGTGTTAGTCCTCTTCTTTTGATGAGTCCTCGTCTTCTATTGTTCTAGTCCGGGAGTGTGGGATCGCACCGGACCCAAGCCGGGGGTGCCCGTACGGGGGTAACCATGGGGGCTACCGGCGCTGGGGGTGCCCGTACTCGGTACGGGGGTGCCCATATCGGGGGTGCCCGCGCGTGGGTCGGGGCCGGGGGGCGCGTCGGGGCCGGGGGGCGCGTCGGAGTCTGTGTCATCCTCGGTGTCGGAGTCCTCGTAGAGGTCTAAGATAATGTGCTTCGGCATTTTGTGCTTGTAGCGGAACGGGAGATCGTCAGGTGAATTGTATGCGCCCAGTTCTTTCACAAGTGGATTTTCGGGATTTAGGGTGTTGTAAAATCTCGTCGTCAGTTTGTGAGAGTATTCTTCGAGTGTGAGAATTTCCTGTTGTTCGTGTAGGATCTTGAGGTTTGTGTACATAGGTGTATTGTACGTAATCTTTATACATTTGTTCTGAAGAGTTTGAATTTTCTTGTATGTAGATTTGGATATGTTACTCCACACTGGAATGGAATAAGTTAGAACTGGGCGGATTTGACTCTGGTATAGTAAGAGTTTTTTCTTCTCATCTAGTGGGCTTCTCCGATTGAAGATGGGGCTGATTGCTCCTACAGCTTGCTGCGCTTTGCTTCTGGCGTTTGCGATGTGACTTTTCCAGTTTAGGCGGCTGTCCATGGTGAGGCCTAGGTATTTCACTTCGGGTTTCCAATCTAGTTGTGTTCCGCTCATGGTGATTTTCTCTTTGGGTGTTTTGTTTTTCAGCCTACGTGTGAGCCTAAGTGATGGCTTCGGTTTTGGCCTCGTTGAGTTTGAGGCGCCATTTTGTGTAGTAGTCTCCGATGGTGTTGAGACCCTCTTGTAGGTATTTCACGGCCAATCTGGGCGCTACGGATGACGCGTATAGGCCCATGTCATCGGCGTACGTGGCTTTCTTGCACCGGTTGAGAGGGGGAACATCGTAGGTGTAGAGATTGAAGAGATGGGGCCCGAGTAGACTTCCTTGTGGCACGCTCTTGGGTACTTCTCGTGATGTTGATGTGGTCTCCTTCACTTTGACGTTGAAGGTTCGGTTCTTCAGATAGGCTTGGATTATTCGGATGATGTACGTAGGTGTTTTGGTGATGTACAATTTGTGAATCAGCCCGTCCATCCATACTGTGTCGAAAGCTTTTTCAAGGTCTAGTAGAGCCATGGTGGTGTATTGCTTCATGTTGAAAGCTCTTGAAATGTGCTCCGTGACGCGCGTGAGCTGGTGGACTGTCGAATGTTTCTTTCTGAAACCGAACTGTTCGTCAGGTAGAGTCTTGTTGTTGACGTGGTGGGGGAGATACCGGTTGAGGATGACTTGTTCGAGTACCTTGCTGAGCGTGGGTAGCAAGCTGATGGGGCGGTACGAGGTCGGATTCGATCGATCTTTTTTCGCTTTGTGGAAAGGTAGGACGCAGGCGTTTTTCCATGAGGCGGGAAAATGGCCCAGCAGTAGGCAGGCGTTGAAGATCTTCGTCAGGTAGATGATAGCTCTCTGCGGAAGGTGTTTGAGGAGCGTGTTGGTGATTTGGTCTTCCCCCGGTGCCTTGTTTGGTTTGAGGTACCTGATGATGTGGGCCACTTCTTTCGGTGAAGCGAGCCTGATGTCGTCCACATCGGTTTGGGGAAGCAAATGTAGCTCTGCTAGTGTGCTGTCTACTGTGCTGGTTACTGCCGGGTCGCTCATGCCGTCTGTTGTAGCGTAAGTTGGATTTTTCTTCGTCTGAGAGTGCCAGGTTCGAGGAGTTGATTTGTTTGAGGGGCGGGATGCTGTTATCTTGATAGCGCAGGGCCTTTGCCATTTTCCAGAGTGAGTTGTCCTGGGTGGTGAGAGACGTAATTTTTTCTGACCACAGAGTGTTTTTCAACTTCGCGATCTCTTCCTTGATTTCTCTGCCGAGAGCGTTGACGGCTACTTTGAAGCAGGTTTCTCAGGTGTTCTGGTGGATTCGGCGAAGTCTATTTTTTTCGGTGATCAGAAATTTGATGTGCGGTGTGAGGTTCACAGTGAAGGGTTGGATTTTCTTCACGGGGATGCACTTATCGCGGGCTGTTTGGATGATTTTCGTCAGCGAGTTGACCGCTTCGTCAATGCGCGCCGGCGTAGTGAGAGTCTCAGATGTTAGGTAGATTTGCTCGTTGATCCCCTCCTTGAAGTTTTTCCAGTCGGCTTTTTGGAGATCGAGTTGAGTTCTGGTTTTTCTCGTGATGTTGCCGCCGATTGTGAAGCTCACCGGAAAATGGTCGGATGATAGTTTGTCTAGTGTCATCAGTGGAGATATGGATGGTATGTTTTTCACCAGCGCGATATCGAGAGTGCTCGGGTATTTCAGTCCTTGTGATTGTCGAGGTGTTTGAAGAGAATATTTCCGTTTTTATTGGCTCTGAAGTTATTCCAATGTCGGTGTTTGGAGTTTAAATCACCTCCTACGAGTACTCTTGTACCTAGCGCTAGTAACTTGTTGAGGTCGCCTCTCGTGATGTTCGCTGAGTTCGACGGGCAGTATGCCGAGATGATTGTAGTCGGTAGGTGGTTTATCTCGACTCTGATGACAGTAGCTTCCATGTTTTCCATGACAGGTGTTGGTAGTCTCGTTATCTGGAGTCCTTGGCGTGTGAGGATGGCTGTTCCGCCCGCTGCGCGTGCCCTTCTATCCTCAGGTTCTGAGTGTCTGTCGTTCATGTAGACGTCGTAGCCTGGCACTCTGAGTCTGGTTTTTTCGGAGAGATGAGTTTCGCTGAGAAGAATGATGTCGATCTCGAGACTGTTGGTCAGGTCTAGCAGCTCGTCGGTTTTGCTCTGGATGCTGCGTGCGTTCCACATGAGTATCTTCAGCACGGATGCGTCCTTATCCATTGATGGTGTCGTTGAGGAGCTCCATGAGGATAATCAGCTTCTCTGCTTTTGATTTGCAGGAAGCCAGTCTGCTGCGCACTCGGATGAGGCCGTGCAGCAGAGCCATGATGTCATCATCATCGGTGTTGGTGGTTGGTTCCGGTCTGGTGTGCTCCGGTTCGGGTCGGTGGCGTGGTTCGGCCGGTGGAGGAGGCGGGGTGGAGCCGCTGGTGACGTTGGCCCAGGATCGCCGGTCGTCAACTCTGGCGGTAGGTGGTGGGGGTCGAGCCTCTGTTGCCCTGATCAGAGGAGTGGTGTGGCGCGTCGTCGATCTGCGCTGGAGGGCCGAGACGTACTGTACCCTCTTGGGGCACTCTCGGTAGTTGGCCGGGTGTGGGCCTCCACAGTTGCAGCACGCGGCGGGCTCATCCCTGGTCTTCTTGGGGCACTCGGATGAGGCGTGCTCCAGCAGGCATTTCACGCATCGTGCCGCGTGAGAGCAGTTGCTTGATCCATGGCCGAACCCCTGGCATCGGTAGCACTGGGTGCCGTGCTGCAGGTGTTTGCTGCGGTATTTCTGCAGCCTGATCCTGCAGTGGCACAGGTATAGGACGGAGGCCCTCAGCCTCCCCATGTCCACTTCCTTATTGAAGTGGGCCAGATAGAGCGGGTATTCAGCGGAGGTGGTCGTCATCCTCACGACCTTGATGGCGGGGAAGCCCTGGCTCTCGAGGTCTTCCAGAATGTGTCCGATCTCCACATCGGGCAGGCCCTTGATGACCGTCTTCTTGACCTTGTCGGCTTCCGAGGTGAAAGTGTGGAAGCTCGTGGCTCCCTCTCGCAGGCCGTTGGTGAGGGCTCTGTGGTCATCCATGGAGCGCACGAGGATGTTAGCCGTGCCGCCCCTGTTGTACCGGATGTTGAAATCCCCGGTTCCGAGGTGTTTCTTGATGGTGTCTGTAATCTGCTGGTGGGTCATGGCGCCCAGGGTCATCACCACTGGGGGCACGCGGCTCCTCCTAGCTGCTTCTCCTGTAGGAGGAAAAGCATTGTTAGTATTGGCGCGTGCGCGGCGCGCCGCCGCCCTCGCTTACCTCCGGTAGGCCGGTGAACCGGTTGTCACACCGGACCGTCGTGTTCTCGGCCGTTGGTGAGTGGGGCCGCTTGATTGGGTTGGTGGGGTGGCGCCAGCCGTCGCTTGATGGTAGGGGGGGGGGAATGTTTCCATCGCCACCGCCGGCCTTGATGGGGGCTTGTAGGTAGAGGCCGGGCCTGGTGGGGGGCGGTGTGGGGCTGATGAAGACCCCGCCATGGGCTCCTGCTCGGCTGCGGGCTGGGGCATCTCGACCTTGTTTGCTTCTGGAAGGGGAAAAGTGACGATGATGTGACCCGTCTTGGTCCTTCTCGTGTACTTTACGGTGTCGGCGTTAGGCAGGAGGCGATACAGTGCCGACTGCCTGTACCTAGCCTTCAGTGGAGGGCTCGATCTGATGTTGAATGCGGGTGGTGCCAGTCTGAAAGAAGAAATACAAACAGATTAGTTGTGGTGTGTGGGTTACCTTAAAAAAGGCAGTTTTGCGGGCGGAGCCCACAGGCCGGAAGAGAAAATTCGGTCACCGAAATGACGCGGTACCGTGTTGCCGACACTTCACGAACAGGGCACAGTACACGTCCTAGTCAGCAGACCGACTCAACTCGACTTCGTCCGTCTTCCGCAGGATCGCGAGGAGTGGAGGAGCCTTATACACGAGGAAGTTCAGAGGGGGGGCAGAGTCATGATTGGAGAAAGCGATATAAATATAGGTTATACTGGTCGAGAGGGTAGCTCGAAATGATTTTCATATGTGCGATATAGCGACTATGGGATTTTTTTGGGCGCCGACCGTCCAAATCTTGGGAATATACTAAGTGACCGTGAGCGCAGCGACCACGGAGATTTGTTCACCAAATTTGTACGGAATAGTATTTTGCAAGAATCAACGGATTTTTTCTGTGATCATTGTGATTTGTTGTTATTAAAATTAATGAAGATGTTACTCTTTAATACAAAAAATGAACAGTTTCTTACGTAAATTGTGATTTTCGTATTTAAAACTGTTTTTGTAACCTACTACATTATATTGTTCATAAGCAACAGACTTTTTAACGAATCGCTAAATTATTTATTGTTGCTAGATCGCTAATCTCTGGTGCAGTGATATGATGAAATATTTATATGGAAAATATTAACATATCATGTTTTCATATAGACGAGGGAATTTTTTTGTCATTTTTTATTCTTCGATTGAACTCCCAATGAGATAATCCACGAGCCGCCTCTGGTTATATATATTAACTATGTATACAAACTTACCAACTTTCTGCTCCATTATGAACGTGTATTTATATTTAATCGTGATTCAACCCAGATGTTTAGAGAATATAAACTAATAAAAACTAACTATTCCGTAAATGTTCATTTTGGATACGCTAATGGTCCAAATACCCTGGTGTCATGCCATTAGGAGCTTGTTTTGAAAATTAAGAAACATTGATAGATTTAAATCTAATATCCATTCTCGTAACATTAATATCCATTGGCCAGAGATTTGCAGATGCAGCCATAACTTCACCAAATATACTGTAAAATGTATGTAATATCATTACTCTAAAGGTAATTATTATGTTTACAATTAGGCCGCTCAATAAAATCATCACATGGCCTTTGATTAATCAAAGTTTTTTATGTTAAAACTGGTTCAAGTAAATATCTCAGCCGGAGTATTGAAAAAAAAATTGTACAAACAGTATGATTAGAATCTTTAAAAAAAATTGGGACATGTTTGAAAGCGACATAACTCTTGATTTAGTAATCTATAAAGCTAAGCTATCAATGTCCTACAAATTCCATAAAGTTATGCTGATTTCAAGAGGTCAGAGCTCATTCGAGAGGTATTGCTGATTCAGGGAACAGAATTATGCAATCTGCATTGTCTGAATATATATTTTTTATTTTTATAAACAATAATTATTAATCTAAAACACTCATCCAAATTGAAAAAACCTTCCGAGCAAAGATAAATGTCGCCGGCAGGACTCGAACCCGCACCCTTCTAATGTCCGGTCAGATGCTCTACCGTTGAGCTACGTCTATACATTCTTCTATACATTCCTGATGAGGAAAGCATCGTTTTCGAAACATGTTGATATGTATATATTAATAAAGTGGTGAATACAAAGTAATATTTAATTAATTTATTAGATAACATTATCCATTAAGAAAATTAGAATGGCCTCAGATATAACGCACATTAACATGATCTTACTCATTCTTCACTATCGTCCAATGATTGATAGAGTGACATACTCACACCAACTTCTGTTCTCATGTCACAAGTCACTGGAGCAATTAAGATTATTTGTTCATTGTTACGACTTATGAGTCTTATGACAAATATATGTTGGCCAATAAAATATTTCGCGATAGATTGTCGCTGTAATGAATAGTAACATTTGGAGAGATAACTTTGATTACATTAAGTAATTTGGCTTACAAAATTTATTTAATAGAGTATTTTCGCTGTTGAAATAAATCATGGTAACGATAGCATTTTTATTTTATTTTTATGTTTACGAATAAATTTTCTATAATGATTTAAAACGTGTCATTTTACATTATTTGCGGCCAAAACGACATGTTCGTTTTTGTTCGTGAACATGGTGTTGTTGACGTCACTCCAGCCAAACTCGATGACAGCCGTCTAGCAGGCCGGTGGCGTTATCTACACCATAATGACGTTTAACCAGTTCAAGCCGTTTCGGAATGGGCAGTGTTCGATCGTTTTTAAAATCAATAATTATGAATAAAATATTAAAATCGTACATTTTTAATGCGATGATCAAAATCAAGAACATAAACTTGAAATCTTCTAGACATTTAATGGTATCCATAGTTTGTGAAAATAACCTATTATAGACAAATGTCTAACTGTAAATACAAGAAGAATATTAAATGTAAGTTTCGATGATAACTGTAGGCGTGGCAAATTACACAAAGCGATGTGTAAAGAATGTGCAAAGAAACATATCGGTTAACCGGGAACAAATATGAAGAATTGGACCATACGTTTAATTTTAATGGAATTTGCTGATTATTACCGTCTTATACGTTTGTTGAGCTTTGTACTTAAAACTCATTTAAATGATAATAATTAATTCACAATATATGAAAGATTTACAATATATCCGCTTTTTGCAACGTGCAGTTTCTGTTGATTTGTGTGATATACGAGTATAACGCCACCTTAGTTAGTAAATTACCCAAGTCCATTTGGGCAACTTTACGGGAGAAACAAAAAATTGATTACATAATTTTTTGAATTTATTTTTTTATTTTTTCTTGTACTGGATACTATTTTTAGCTAACTTATAATTATCACATGAGGTTTTCGTAATAACGTGTATTTTTTTTAATGCTAAAAGGAGGCAATAAAATCTCAATTTATGAAAAAATGAACTTTATGTAAACTACTTATTAGGGTGACGATATTAGGTTTATTACAGAAAACTCGCTTACCTAACATTTTTATAAATGAATACCGCACAAGAGTCCCAAACTGCTCCCAACCGTCTGGAGCCAGTGAGACTATGGCATTCCCAATTGGGGAATGTTGTGAGGCTGAAGGTATTGGGGAGGGAAGGAGAAGGGGGAGAGGAAGGTGGGGAAAAGGGTAAATACCTGGCTATTCAGATCTGGTCACCAAACACGGCTAAAAGCCATTTCAAGCAACGTTTCAATTCTGAATGGTGGTCTTTCACCAGGGCGATACTGAAAGTATCTTCCACTCTGGAACGTGCGCAAATATACTATGCATTTATTATTTTTAAATGAATTAATTGTGAAACAACACAAATTAATTAAATAAAAATTACTTGCGCACGCCGGGATTTGAACCCGCGACCTTCGGATTCGTAGTCGAGAGCCTTACCCCTCGACCATGGAGGCCGTCATATTAACATATTAAAGGTCAGTAAATTATGTCAAAGTCGATGCGTGACATTTTTTTTACAGTGATGAAGGGGGCATAAATAAGATTGTTTTATAGTTTGCATTAGCATATAAAAGAACCTGGTGGATGATAATCTCGAAGTAACGGAGTGCAATTCCGGGGTTATTCAAAATTAAGTCACGTTGAGACGATTTATTTATATGATTCTATTTACGCCCACCCAATTTCAATTTTTATGGTTCCTGAAATGATTTATTACCGGTGAAACCGATTTATTGAGAAAATAATTGTGGTAATAGATTGTCTATTCTATGGGGTACTTGCGTTTGAAATGTGTTTTCCCCGCATTAAATGGAAATGTTTTTTTTTAACTGTTTTATAATAACGTGAATGTTATTGACTTACTTAAATGTTTTATATTGTTTAGGTCTTGTGAACATACCAAGAAATGTGGAATAAATATTTTTCCTTACTTTATTAATTAATGTGATATTAGAATTATTCGTTCGTTTTTTTTTTTTAAATTTCCATTTGTTCAAATAAATTCAATCTTAGACCCGTATTTTCTACATGTAAGGGTTTAGGCCTGTTGTTGTCAAGCGGGAGGTAATTATTCACTAAGATATGGTCTAAATCAACGACGATGCTTTAAAATAACAATTTAACTATAAAAATTACTCTCTCTTGTTTGACCTCAATGTTTCAATTATTTAATAAGTGGCAATTAATACAAATTAAAGAAATATTCTCGACATTAAGATTTGCGTGACAAAGTTTATCTACCTAATTAAATGCTCTTTTAAGTAAATCTTTATTAAAATAATGCAATGGTTACTTTAAAAATATTTCAATATTTACACTCTTTCCTTATACTAAATTGGTATATTATTATAATATCTAAAATATTCATCTAATTGAATCTACTACTCATGAAGATTTTAAATTGTAGTTTTAATTTGCATCCATGTAATATACATGTTATTTTATAATTGTATTAGATTAGATTATTTAGCGTATATTTTCTTGCTCGTTTGCTATTTGTAATTAACATTTGATTATTTATACCCCTAGTTTATTCCAAATTGTTATATAGTATTCTAAATTGTTATATGGTAATCTAAAATGTTATATATTATACTAAATTATTACATATTATTTTTAATTGTTATATAGTATCTAAATTGTTACATAGTATTCTAAAATGTTAAATAGTATTCTAAGATGTTATATGGTATACTAAATTGTTATGTAGTATTCTAAAATTTTATATAGTACTCTAAAATATAATGTAGTATTGTAAAATTTCATACAGTATTCTAAAATGTTATATAGTATTCTAAAATGTTACATAATGTACTAAATTGTTTAATAGTATTTTAAAATGTTATATAGTATTCTAAAATATTACATAGTATTCTAAAATGTTATGTAGTATACTAAATTGTTATATAGTATTCTAAAATGCTATATAGTATACTAAATTGTTATATAGTATTTTTAAATGTTATATAGTATTCTAAATTGTTCACGTAAGTGAGTCCGTTGCTCATGAATATTTTAAGTCAATATTTTAATTTGCATATATAAGGTAAATATCTTATTTTCTAATTATGTTAAGTTAGGTTAGTTAGTGTAAAGCGCACTAAGGGTGAACCTTCACAAAACTGCGCTACAGAAATTAACTCTTATTATTATTATTATTATCGCGGGGCTATCACAGTACTTGCTTATTTATTTGCCCTTAATTCACAAATTAAGGTAATTTCCAAACTTTAGTTAAAGGAAGAAGACCCCTTAAAATCAGAGAAGTGTTAAATTAGTTAAAAGTCGGGAGGCTGTAAACACAAAGGCAAATTTTATCAAAAACCAGAATAATATTAATATTTCTTTTTAATTGTCAACTTTTCTTTATAAATTGGCTGTCACTTTGCATGAGAATATAAAGTTCTACACGAACATTATTGCACCCACAGATGGTGTCTTTAATATTCTTATTTTTACGGCTTTTGATTTATTATAAGTCTAGAATGAATCCACGTTGTCTATTGAAAAAATATGATGATCTCCTTGGTATCTGAGGGTATCTTTAAAATTATTCAAGAGCTACTAGTATATTAAGTCAATCCTCGCTGTAACAAAACTGTAATACTGCTTTTTTTATATGATTTTTTATATGAATACCGCACAAGAGTCCCAAACTGCTCCCAACTGTCTGGAGCCAGTGAGACTATGGCATTCCCAATTGGGGAATGTTGTGAGGCTGAAGGTATTGGGGAGGGGAAGGAGAAGGGGGAAATGTGGGGAAAAGGGGAACTGCTGTTGTATTTCTCAATTTGTGTAATACTTGCTGATATTTTTGTATTTTTAATAATATTATTTAATAGATATTATGTAATTGGAGTCTGTTGTTAATTATTATTTATTAATGTGTACATTGATCGCAACTGGTATGTACCTATATTGTTCTGTTATTGCGCTACTATTTGTATGATTATTTTTTATTTATTGTTGTATTATTTACTATTGTTAAGCTAAACTCCTGCTTAGCGGATACAAATTCCCATTGTATGTAATTAATATTATACAATAAAAAAATTAAAAAATAATAATAATAATCGGATGATTTTTATAGCGCCGTTTTTGTGAAAAATCACCTCAAGGTCGCTGTACAAATCTTACTTCCTATTCTTACATTATTCCTATATTAAATCTATAACATTTTTTTTTGGACACTATCATTACACATTATTTATAGACCATATAAAGAGATGCAGTTAGATTGTCAAAATTAAATACGGCTTGGTCTAAGTTTTCATTCATGTCTAATTGAAAAAAAAAAAAGAAGCTAACTGTATTTATTCCTTACGATATATTGCAAGACGCTAATACAAATGATAGGAGTTATGAAAAGTTGGGCGGCGGGTGAGGACGGGGGCCGGAGGTACTGATCCTTTCTTCCAATCTTCTTTGTCTTTGTTGGTGACGGGACGCTTGGTGTTGGTATGCACGTACGCCATGCGCTTCTCAGCCGGCTTCAGGATCCGGAAGGAGCACTTCAGCGTGTCGTCCACTGACATCATTGCTCCTACATTATCGAATTCCCCGCAGTACCAGTTGCTTCTTGGCAAAGAACTCATACCCGTCCTCTACCACCTGATGCACCCGGCAGATCAGGTCAAAGTCGTGATTGTTGAGGAACTTGGCCACTATCTCAATGACGTAGGTAAAGGCTCGTTCTCGCCCCAGCTGGCGGTGTCCTTGTTGTTTTATTCAAGCCTATTTTTGTAGGGCGGATTTGTTAGAATTTCCGATTTTTTTCATACAGAATTCACCTTTCACACGACGATGCAGCGTCCCAAGAGGAATGGCATACATTTTTTTTTGATAAGGTAGATAGGGAAGAGGTCTTCGATTCTTCCATGGCTCTCCTCATGTTTTCTTCACTCTGATTGCTCCATTTGCTATATTTATTTACCATCTGAAAATAAAAAAAATATTGTTACATGTTATTAAAGTAAAACAGGTTTCCATTAAGAAATCATGAGTGCGGGCAAAGTGAAAAGGTTTCCACTTTGCCCTCTCATTTAACTTCCTACTTTGCCTGAATGGTGTGAAATGACCAGAAAAATAATATATCGAAAAATCGTATTTCAACATCACAGACGAATTAAAATAACGTTGAACAATGCTTATATAAAATACAATAACAAAATCCTTACCATTTCATTAAAAATCAACCGTTCAATCAAATCAAATCTGCAAGTATTTTATTATTGTGACAGCTGTTTCGGCGTTCAAAATCAACTGTGGTTAGGCCACGAAAATGGCTTAGAACGTCGAAACAGCTGTCACAATAATAAAGAACTAAAATACTTGCTGAACTTAATATTAACATTATTAAATTTGATTCAAATAAAATTTTTAAAAAAATCATGTTGGTTCTTACCAATATGGTTAGTATCATCTTAACAAGCGCCTCGAAATGATATCATATTTCACGATAATGGCGCTATGTAAAAATGTTATCTACTTCATGTTTCGCCTCTACTTATTTTTATGAACGCATATGTTCACTTTGTGAATCTCTAGATTTTATTTCCATTTTCGTCATTTCTCACAGTGGTTTTTTTTTTATCATTGTATAAGCACATTGCGCTGATTAGTATTTTAAGTACTGGGAGTCTGTACTTACTAATGTAACCCCGCCAAATATCAGGCAGTAGATTGAAACACTGAGGGATTACAAGAAGGCGCTACAAAATAGCACAATACCTTTCCACAATGACCTCGTCTCTCACCCTGCACGCCGCTTGAAGTCTCGGAAATCTTTCTGGATAGGAGAGAGGCTCCTCCAGTTAACTCTCTTTTCAGAAGATAGGTTGAAATTACAGTGGAAAACGGCTGACGTGAGAAATACCCATCTCATCTCATCATTAGAACGAAGTGCACCCACAACCGTTGTGCCTACATGATGAATAGATTTTGCATTAAAGGGTGAATGCAGTGCGGTTTAGACCACCAAACATGTAGTCAACGAATGTCACCTTCATTAATTCCCCAGCAGGCTTGACGAGGTCCACAAGGCGACTCCTGAGGCTCTAGACTGGCTCGCAGACCTAGATGTCCCCCTGGTTCCTCCCCCCCCGCCACCTGAAGGAAGAAGAAGAAGAACAGACAATATATATATATATATAATTTAAACTTTGACAGGAAGCAATCACATTGTGGTTAGGCATAATATCTTTTTGTTGTTTTAATACCACTTTATTGAATACATAAATCAACCGGTTTCGATTCAGCCTGAACCTTCTCCAGGGTTGTATAAATATGTACATACTAAATAAATAATTTAAAAAAAGAATTACAACAAGCGAGGAAATACAGAATAGAGGGAGAGAACATTAACCCAGGGCATAAAACATTTAAATAAAATAAAAAACAAACGTACACTTTAAGTAAAATTTTATGCATACGTTTAAAAGTATTTTTTGGTAATTATAATACAGCTTAATCAATATGTATGATTACTAAAAATTTCTACAGAAATTAATTAGCGGGGCTAATATACTCTTTTATCGATCGCTTGCAGTTATAATAAACGTTAACGTAAATATAGACATTTTTACGTAGTAATTAATTTAACTATTGGCTCTCAGTCATGTGGCGGATTCATTAAAAACAGATTTAATTTTCAACGCATGCCGTTAATGCTTAAAAGTAAAAGTGGATTATGAAAGCAGACCGAGCCTACCTCAACGCGATTTCATTAAATATATTATGTATATAATTTTATTGAGACACTGGAATAGTACAGGATTCGGATGAGTAGGTCATCGCTGTGAATGGTTTGTGTCCGACGCACTGTTGGCATTGAACACACGGAATATATTTATTATACAAACGTGGGTCGCTGTAAGCTGGGCTATATTGGCAGAGCTGTGGAATCCTTAATTCAATAAAGATTAATTTAATTTACTCCATGCGCATTAACTCCGCCTCGGGAATTTAGTACAAACATCTGTTTGTACTATATTCATTGAACCCTAACCAAATTAGAGAATAGTCTTTCTTACGTAGTATCTACCTCACTACAAAATTATAAAAAGTTTTCCAATAATTTTTATTTCAAATGCAAAAATAGATGAACAAATTGATCTGTGCCATCGGCGGCGTGGCTACTTAAAATAAATAAAATATGTGAATACCGCTCATGAGGCCAACTGTCCGGAGCCAGTGGGACTACGGCATCCCCAATTGGGGTATGTTGTGAGCTGAAGGGAGTGGGAAAAAGGTGGGGAAGAGAAAGGATGGAAAGTACCTGGCATTTCAGATTTGGTCACCAAACACGGTTAAAGCCATTTCAAACGAGCGAAGTGTCAATTTTGAATAGTGGTCTTTCACCGAGTTTGTCTGTTAGTTCCTTTATAAGCCAGATAATATTGTATCTAATATAGATCTGTTCAGAGAGACAAACTTTTATGTGCAGGCAATGAAAAGTGGAACAATTGAACGAACTACAAGTCTTTTGGACTGCCAACCGCCATAATGTATATTCAACAGTAACTCCACCAACTACGCATATTAGTTTGCATATCTGTATTCATCGGACCGATCGATACTTTTTAAACCGAACAGTTTATTGAGTTTATACACCTGCAACGAAATAAAATTTAAAAAAATCCCGAAACGTACAGCAATATTTTTTTCCAATACTTAGTCTGCAGAAAATAAACAAACACAGCGGAAAAGTTGTCCAAAATATGTATTTGTTATTAAACAACGATGGAATTTGGGTGGGTATTATAAAATTAATTAGTTACTATCGGATCAAATGGCAACGAAAACAGACCTACAAAGGTTTTTTAAATGCCTTCAAAGATAATAAACCTTTTGCAGAGACCTTGGCCACTTTATTTATATCAGCTGTCTTTCGTTGTGAATGTGAGATATTATTGTTTTATCGCGACGCATAAACACATTAATTGAATTCAATTATTGAAGTGTAATTGATTAAGTGTTATTAGTACCTCCGAAAGTTTAAAGTGGTATAAAGCATATAATTTTGGGACCACATAAGAGGTTTTTCATTTCCGGTTTGAACTACTGAATTCGTAAAATTTTCACACGACCGGCGGCTTGATTTATTTTAATGTCATACGTAATAATCTAAATATTTTTTCATAGGTTTCGAAAAAAAAATTGTTTTATGGTTTGTGAACAATGTTACAATAAATTTAGCGCAACCTTAACCTTCTAACTTCCATATTAATTTAATAATGTCATGCGTTAGGTGATGCAATGTTTGAGAGCGATATCAAAAGATCGTCGCTCTCAACACCGAACATTCTATGAATATGCATTCGAAGATTACCATATATAGGCGTATTGAAATATTATCGTTTATCCGCAATCTTAAATTCTTGTCAATGTCACGGGAACTTATTCGAAATATCTCGGAACATCTTAGACACAGCATCAATAGACTGGGAGTGCGCAACACTTTGTTTGCAACACATCAAACTAGTTTGTGGCGAAAATGGCCGTATAAAAATGGTCTAAGAACTAGTCTGCCGGTGTGCAAACTGGAGGGTTCCTTACAGTCATGGAAATTGTGAAAAAACGTGATCAAATTACCTACATCATTAGAGACATTTACGACAGTGTTTTGTTGCGATAGGGATCGAATCAGTTCGGCTGAAAATAACTTGTCTGCCGACCGTCAGTCTTATAATTTTAGATTTACCTATTTACAGTTAGATTTTACGACATTGAGTATATCCATGGAAGTTGGTTGGAAAAAATTGTCACTTGGCAATAAGCCCGCCTTTAATATAATATTATGTAATTAATTGTATAATACGTATATCAAAAAGTATAATTAATAAATGAAACTATCAAATAACCGCAGAATAGATCACCCAATATCACTGAATATCCGATGACGCAGGGTCATGTGTTGTGGGCACCCGGTCTACAAGCTAGAACACCCGAAAAGCCAAAATCAATATGCACATACACATTATATAAAAGCAAAATAATTATTCAATCGTCAGTTGTTTCTGTGCTTGGCATCAATACCTTGAACTTTTCGTTATCAAAAAGAGCTTTTAATTTAATCAACATCTCTGTGTGCGCCGTATGAATAAATTAGTTGAAATATTTCCTACCAACCTTACAGAGGTCTCATTGATATCGTAGGGCCGTTGTCCTATCAATTAGTTTATTCAAGGTCACCTATCAAAAAAATATTTGACTCTGGTCCCATACAAACCGGTCCTCTGGTACTCGGAACGGAGACTACAACATCAGAGTTTCTCAAAAACTGACCCGCTGTCGATATTATCCTAAGAGATTGAACACACAAATAATAATTTTCTCTTTTCCCTTTATGCCTCACGTCATGCTCACAGGAGTAAGGAGTGTTAACGGAACTCCACACGTCTGTACAATTTATTGTTAGCGTTTATGTTTTTATTTTATTTTATTTTGTATATTTTTGTAGAAATATTTTTCATTAAGGTTCTTGAGACATATTTATGCTTTAAGTTTGTTACATATGTTTTTATTTTATATGGAAATATACGTATTTTGTAACATTAACTGTACATTTAGGATAAAGCTTTGAATAACAAGCTCCCATCAGACAAACTACAAAAAAGTAATTTACCAAGACTTTATACATTATATTTTTAGTAAAACGTTTTAAATTAATAAAAAAAGATTTGTTTAGTTTCATAATGAAACTCTTCCAAATTTGTGTATATTCTACTTGTTTTTCTAATTTCCAATTGAAATTCTTGGCGTTAGTTTTGTTTTTACGAGAATACGCAATATAAAAAATGCTTTATTATTTTAAGGTTTATTTTGTAGAAACCAAATTTTACTTTAAATTATAAGAAAAAAAAAACATAAAAATTGACATTATTTTTCTATTGCGCTAACTGTAGTCTCCGAATATATTGGTGAAATCGAACATGGAAAAACGTTATCAATAATATTTGGAGGAAGAAGTATGTTCAAAACTACAAATAGAAACTTCTCAATAAATTGGTTTCAAAACTGTTTTAGAATCTGACACCTTGTTTAGAATTTAGCGCAGGATGTGTCCACGTCCATTTTTGAGGGAAATAATTCTGAAATATTCCTCATAATATTCTTTGAGTGGTTAGGCAGGTGATTGTTATAATGATACATTTAGTTTCTAGGATTCTCTACGAGTAGGTCAGCTATAAAACATGTTACACCAGCCTATAAAGCGTCGGTATACAATTTGTCAATAAAAATCGATAGCAATAGATAGAATTCAAAATAAAAATGATTACGACAGTGTTATATGTAAGAACAAAAAAAAACAATGGTGTAATAAAACTAATTTCATGGTGATGTTTCTCTACTAATTTTACCTAGGTACCTAAATTACTAGATTAAGTTTGATATTAATATCGTTGCTCAATAAGAATAAGATTAACTAATCTAACTAAATACTCAATCTTTGCCTCGGCGGTGAGCTCTGGCTTTGTAAAAATTGTATTTTATTTTCGGTTTGGAGTTTCTAGATTGAACTATTTTCAGCTCGCAAGTTGTTTTCATAATAATTTTCGAAGCTTCCATAAAACAAGTAATTTCGACGATCTGATTCTTCGTACCATATTTTTCACTTAATTCAGAGCAAATAATACATAGAGATACTCTAACACGCAATGGGAAGAAACCAAAGTAAGGAAGCGAGGAGCTAGCTAGGCGTGCCGCCAATTTTAGTAAAACAACAAATAAGTAAAAAGGTTCAGATTGTTTACAAAAACAGAATATTTTGTCACAGTATTTCGTTTGTATTTATTTATGGAGAAAATAGAGATGCAGACAGTAGTAATATCGAAACAATATAGAAATATATGGAGAACTCGCCTGTATCCTAACCTGTTTCTCATTGATTAATATAATTAAAGTATTAGGGCTTAAATAAATTATTCGTTATACTTTCCTAAAGGACACATCCACTTTTGAGTGAGTTAGAGTGCTAAGATTGAAAAATACGACGTTATTGATGTTGTTCAAGCCGAAAATTAAATTTTGAAATAAAATAAAAATAATTTTCGGCTTCAACACGATCAATAACGTCGTATTTTTCAATCATAGCACTCTAGCTCACTCAAAAGCCACGAGCCGCCACTGAACACATCCATATTTGTGCATGTTAATATATTAAAGAGTAATTTTCTGAAAGTTTCTTTAAAAGTTGGCTTACATACAGCCAAAAAAATCATTTATCGACATGCCAATGGTATCGGGAATACATAAATCAAAGCTGGTTATCCGTATAAAGTTCTCTCCCTGGCGTATTAAATAAAAAAAGTTGAACATACCGATTTATGTAAATTATTGTACATATATCGTAGCTCATTTTTTGTTCTAATGGTGAATGACCTTAAGGAGAAATATTTCAAATATGTAGGCAGATATTGTGGTCGTATGTCACCCGTCTAGGATTTGCAGTTAGACGGAGCAAAAAGTGTTCATTAAGTAGGTACTTTTTTATTCGTATTAAAATACTAGTATTTGCTAATATTGAATTTCACAGTTATTGAAGTGGTGATTAATGGTGATTTTTTAAAATAATCTACGTTTCGTGTTCTCCTAATGATGTATTTATTTGAGTTTTTATTCCAGTTGGACTGGAGGGATGGTGCAATGCCCAATATTACGCATTAAAATAGATAGGGCGATACTGAGAATATCTTCCATACTTAAATTGTTTTTTTTTTTATATGAATACCGCACAAGAGTCCGAACTGGTGAGACTATGGCATTCCCAATTAGGGAATGTTGTGAGGCTTAACGTATTGGGGAGGTGAAGGAGAAGGGGAAGAAGGAGATGGGGAAATACCTGGCTATTCAGATCTGGTCACCAAATACGGCTAAAACCCATTTCAAGCAACGTTTCAATTCTGAATATATCTGGCGATACTGAGAGTATCTTCCACTCTGGAACGTGCGCAAATATACTATATATTATTTATAAATTAATTAATTGTTAAAAAGCACAAATTAATTAAATAAAATTTACACGCCGGGATTTGAACCCGCGACTTTCAGATTCGTAGTCGAGAGCCTCACCCCTCGACCATGGAGGCTGTCAAATGCACTCTTACGTAACATAATACACATCTCGGTACTGCATTATGCCTGAGCAGTATTCAAATAAAGTTTCCTAATTCCAGTTGTTAAAGACGCCATAGCACATGCCACCTGAATGTATTAAAAATAAATGCTGCCTAATTAAGCCCCCCGTCTCCGATGTGTGTATAATAATATGCAGACATTTTTATCGATAATTTGTACGTTTTCAGAAAAAATGTCCTGCTATTACTTAATAAACGTGTAACAATGATTGGACTAATTATATTACGTACCATTTTCTCTTTGTGTCTCCTGCTTATATTTGTTTTATGTTTGAGTGAGTTTTCATAGTTTTATGTACTATGTATCCTTTGACTGAGTATTTGTAATTTAATGTTTTTTTATGTATAATAAACTTTGTAACTAGGTTGTTCTCGCGTAAGTGATAACATCTACAAAAACCGAGAATAAATAAATATGTAAAATAATAATAATTATTTAAAAATATATTATTACTGTACATAGGGGGAACGGCTGCTCGGCCCGTTTCATACAAAACTGAACTTTGGATTTGAGGACAAAATTCTCACCCAAACCGAATGATTTTTTTTTAAATCAAAAGTTATAGCAAATATCTGGTACGAGTTAGACCTATTTTTATTTATTTATGTTTGAAATTATGAAATATAGGTCATAAAATAAATAATTTTTTCACGATTTTAGGGACAACTTTGGCAATTATTTAGGGGTTGATGATGATAAACAAAAAAAAATAACCCTTCTACCATGAAAATTTAATGTAATATAAAATTAAAAAGTGCTAAAATCATCATTAAGACGGACTTAAATTTAAATTTAAAATGACGTTGGAACACAAATTTTCCGTACATAATTTAAAACATCGACCCGAAAAAACGTTTTTTCAAAGATTTAAAAAAATATATATTTTATATAATCGTGTTTATATATCAAATATGACAAATTAAACAAAACTACCTTTAACCCGCAAATAATTTCCGAAATCGCCTCTAAAATCATGAATAATTGATTTCTTTAATTAATTGATAATTTAACACATAAAAAAAAGAAAATACCTCTAATCCGTACTTATTTACTATACCTTTAATTACTTATAAAAATCATTATGTTTGGCTGGGTATTTTGGCCTCAAATCCAAAATTAAGTTTTGTAAGAAACAGGCCGCGCAGCCGTTCCTCTTAACGGAGCGGAGAAAATGCATTCCATATGGCATTTTTTTCAAGACTAAATCACACTGCATAAAATCTACATTGGTATGCAAGCAGGTACAGCGCAATGTTAATCACGTATTAAAATGAATTAACCATTAAAATATTCGTAATCAACGCTTTTTTTACTGGCTAATTTATCACAAGTTGTACTATAAAGATTTTAAATGGTGCTAGTCTAGTAGGTATTCAAATAGTGAACAAGTTCCAAAAAAACCTATAATATAAATTAGAATATTTTACTGTTAGGAAATCAAAAATGCCATTAAGGCAGTGCACAGCAACAGGCACATTGCAACTTCGACAATCAATGTAACCTTTTCACGGGGAAAGATCATGGTCATTTCAAGTTGTTTTACATCCGTGATAAAAGTAGAAATGAATTTCTTTTTCTGTTTTTTAAACTTTACCTTGTCGTACTGACACACTCGCATAGTGGTGAGTTAACAATGTCACTCATAGGAGTTGATTCAATTCGAAGATGCTTTAAAAATGAAAAGCCTGTTAAAAAATAGGTCGAATTGAATCTTGCGTGATTGATGAAGCTATTTAATTATTAATTTTTATAAATCGAATGAGCACGCGAATCACGTAATAAAAAAAACTGAAAAAAGCAAACGTATCGCGCATGTAAAGGTCATATTAAAAATGTGTCTTCTCTATGGGTAATTGAAAACATATAAAGCGAAACAATTATTAGAAATCGGTAAGTAGGTGAGTAAAGGCATCCATGTTCAAGTGATTTTCAATTAAGATGATGGATTGATTGTTAATATGACAGCAATGGCAAAAAAACACATTCTACAGCCTTCTCGATTACTTCGCGTCGAGGAAGCGTGAGCCTAGCACACTCGTACCTTGTTTCTTTCCATGTGGCATGACATTCTCTTTGTATGAAAGTCTAATGAAATATCATGAGAACATTTCACGTGACACCGATAATTTTTGGTGAAATGCTAAATTTGGAAGAAACTTTTTTTGCAAAAACTTATTTTCTTTATTTGGATAGGTACAAGAGGTGCCTTTAATCAATTTCATGGTGGTATTTTATATGTAAAATAGTTAAGAAACTTATTAGTTTTATGGCATGACTAAATTGAATTATTTGTTATAAGTAAATTCTGGATACTTTTCTTTACTTGTTTTGTTTTTCTGGCAATTTGTAATTCTGCAGGAACAAAATATAGTTTCTGGGTTGGAGAGTCCCGTAGGGAGGTTCGCAGCCAATTCATATCCTTTGCATTCGGAGCGATTGCATCAGTGCATTGAAGAGTTGGCGTAGAGCGCGTAGACCCCTGCAGTTACGGAACTGTTGAGAAAAAAGTAAGAAAATATTATAATTAATAAATCGAGCACACAAAAACATTTAAACCTGGAAAATTAATTAAGTATTTAAAAATAAAACTTAACGTCGGTGCCTGGCAGTAAAGGTAAAAATATCAAATCACAATTATGCAGTACTTATTTTCAAATTTATCATTACTTTGTTAATGGTTTATTAAAGGATTTTTTGATTGCCGCACAACGTAAAACATGGTTAATGTTAAATCATTTACTCCTTAGGTACTGTACAAAAAAAATCATGTACCTAAACTAAACAAAAAATATAGGTAAGTTATAAACAAAAATAAATACGATAATATTCCCAGAAAAAAAAAAGTATCTTTGTTAACATTGACTTCGTGAGAGGTACTTTATCCAAATATTTTAAAGGTATACTGACACCATCGTGTTTAGTAAGATTTGATTAGACCATTAATATATTGTTTGATGATTTTTTAAATTTTTTTTTATTAAAAAACCTTTGTAACTTTTTGCCACTTATTTATTTTCGACCGGACCGGTTTCACCCTATCACGGGTCATCATCCTCAGACTGGTGCAATGAATAATAATAATACCATAGATTTAGTATTCATTGCACCAGTCTGAGGATGCCCGTGATAGGGTGAAACCGGTCCAGTCGAAAATAAATAAGTGGAAAAAAGTTACAAAGGTTTTCTAATAAAAAAATAAAAAAATCATTTTAGTATGAAATTCCACCATGAATTGACAGTTTCAAAATTAGAAATAATATTGTTTGATGTTTTGTGGTAGGGTATCGTATAATTTCATCGCCATCCAATGAGGTCCCTTTATTATGTTTATTGTCTTTGGGTACTAGGTTTTCTGAAAATTCTGTTTTAGTTTTATGTTGCGAGTGTTTTAGATGTAGATCTATTTGAAGATGATCGTACTAGTAGGCATGATTCCATTTTATATCAATTGGTTTAATTATTTTAAACAGGGATTTTATTTATACTTTTAAAGATTTCCTGGAATTACCGTAGGTAACTTCTTAGCATTCACAAGCAATGATATTTTCATAAAAATTACTATTCACACATTCTGCAAAACACCGACGACATAATTATGTTAATAATATGAACAACCTACATACAAAAGACAAATACTGACACCATTCTTAATAATATATTTGATCAATCCATATAGCCTTTGGACCCATTGCGCGCCTCCCTGAGGCAATACTTCCAATAATGTATCGTGTGTGCCTTAAAACAGCTGTTTAAAATGTATCCGCCGATTGACAATAAAATATACCAGCATTGTTAAATGACGGGCATGTGGTGACCCACATTTATTGGAATTCTTTCGAAAAGTTACCACTAATGATTCTCGGTCAATTCTCCGCCAGAGTAATTAATGAAGACTTGAACAAGCAAAATACAGAAATTAGAACTCATGCCTGGAGATGTTAAAAGTCAAATACCGAAAATGTGTAGCGAACCGACTGTTTAAAAATTATTATGAAATCATTATTAAAAAAAGATTTCAAAATATTGTCAATATTTAAGCAAGAGAATTTTTAGTTCATTTAAACAATTGAGTAAATAATGTAATAATTTTTTTCTGAAAAGATACGAAGCCATTCTCGAAATTATGTAATCAGTCAGCACGCAATCTTACTCACGGTATGTGATCTGACATAAGGACATAGTAATATTGAATATTTATTAACCGACACATTTTCCTAAATTTTAATAAAGCCTCAAACCTCAAACGCCAGAAATACATGGACACCAGCCAAATAATGGCAAAATTAAAGTCTGTTAAAGATAAAAAATAAAAACACATAAATAAGCCTATCAACGAGCTCATGGTCAAACAATTCTTCAGTCCTGATCTTCGGGAATCTATGTAAATAATGGAGATTAAAGTCAACATTCTGTTCTAATTCGAAATGGGATTAATCAATAAACTCACCACTGTTATCGCAAGACTCCACTAATATAACAAAAATGATGTTTTCTCACTTACCGTTACACATACTGATTATTTGTTAGCCGAGTGGCGCAATCACATTTTTGACCCATTCCTCCGAATTGTTAGAAATCAACAATATTAATTTCAAATGGCTAAATCGAAATAATAATGTTTTTTTTTTAAATTTCGCACTGTGATTTAGTGTTTTAAATAACGATGACATCTACGAGTAGATTAACTTAATTAATATCAAACCTAAATAAATTTCCCGAAAAATAAAGCATGATTTTGTTATAATGTAGTTGTATAATACTCGTATATAATATGTGGCGTGTAGTCCAAAAAGTCGGAAAAGCTGTTCCTGCCCTAAGAAAAACGAACCACTAAAGAAAGTAGAAAGAAATTTTGGTAAAAATGTATTATTTCGACAAATTTGGTAATATTTTTTTATGTCACAATCGTTCAATATTAATATTTTTTTATTTTTTATTGTATAATATTAATTATATACAATTGGAACTTATACCCGCTAAGCCACTGCAAGTAGCTTGTCAGCAGGAGTTTATTTCAACAATATTATATAATACAACAATAAACAACAATCATCATACAAATGCACGGCAAAATTAGGATATAGAGGCGCATGCATGTTGTGATTAATGTACATAAGTTGGAATTTTTTTTAAAAAGAAATTAAAATAATGGATATAACAAAAGTTTTGTTATTGAGATACTAGAGTCCAATCTTGTAACAACGATTTAAATAATATTACAAAAATATCAATATCATAAAAAATATCAAAATTATTAAAGTGCCAATCTATTCTATTCTATTTGACGAATTTATACTTTTTAAATAAAGTAGCAATTTTCAAATATTAAATGCACAATTCATTTCTGAGCTTGAAACACTACACACAGTGAGCAATTCATGCCACAATATGTAAAGAGTCGCCAGGGACTTCCTCGAGTTACAATTTAGAGGCATAGCTTGAATATATATATGGTATTTCCAGTGATTGGCGATTTTAGCATCCAGGACCTATTGTTTCTAAGTAATCGACAACGAAATTTTTACGATTTTTCAAATAAATGTATAATAGTCCAGCAAACTATAATTATATCGCTAGGTACATTTATACAAATTAACCCTCACGACAAAACTCATTGATGCGCCGCTGAGAAACACCTAGAAGGACTTCAATGTGTCTACGAGATATGTCCGTCATCTTCTTAACAGATATTCCCTCGACGAAATGATACTCGACCATGAATCAAATATTCCTTGAAATGTTGGTAACTGCTGTCACATTGCGGAAGCCGAATCAAATGGAGAAATCATCGTGTTATTTAAATACCCTCCTCACGGCCAGTACCCTGTACCTTCAGCATGTAAAGTGGAAAGTGCTTTGAGTCTTCCAACGGGTACTCGGTGGATTGGAGGCGTGACGTGATTAGCAAATCAGCAACTGAAATGTCGAAGCTTTGTGCCAATTTACGATTGGGCTTTGGTCGTAGTAACAATAACTTGAAAAGGGGCCAAAGGCATTTAGGTGAAGCAAGGAGTGCAGAACATTTTCTGTTGCTATGTGACCAAATCTATGCTGACGCCCACGGGATTTAGATTATAGACTAACCAAAATAAAGGGTAGTTATGACATATAAGAATAAGTTTGTCTCCCAAAGACCGCGATAGGGAAGGCCTTAGAAAATAATGCCAGATGATAGGACTTCGAAAACATATGTAGGTTTTGGATCGCTGGGTCTATTTTGACTCGATGGGTCATACGGTCAGAGGCAGACCGAGGAACAGGTGACTGACTGCGTGGAGGATGATTCGAGCAAGATAAGAAGGCACATAAGAAGGGAGGCGAAAGGCTAAAGAGAATTATTACACTTTTGTGTGCTTTACCACTGACAACACGAGCAATAATCATACAGGTATTTATATTATTATAAATAGGTATGTTAGTTGTAAGGCTCTAGTTTTAAGTCATAGTTGTACGTCATTTTGCAGTATTGTATACAAAATATGCACTTGGTCATAGATATGTATTAGTTTTAAATAGGTACTAGGTTTATATATGTGTTAGGTTTTTATTCTAGTTATGCCTACTTAAGTTTAAATTATCACTAGCTATAAATTTTAGTTGGTAAGTGACTACCTATAAGCCATAGATGTAAGTCACTAATTATAAGTCTCAGTAGTTAGTCCCTAGCCATAAGTCTTACTTATAAGCCATTAGTAATAAAGTTTAGCTGTAAGGTATTGGTTGTATATGTTATTTAATTAATTGTAAAGCGCCCTTGAGGTGATTTTCCCACGAAAACGGCGCCATAGAAGTAATCCAATTATTATTATATTATTATTATTAAGAGACATTATCAAAATTTTGTGGAGAATGCCAAATCTCAACCAGGAATGTTTCGCCGGGATGATAATGAGAATGATTACGAAAGCCAGATTTTAGTTAATAATACCTGAAGCAAATTGTGGGACGTCGATGAAAAATGTTTTAGAAACGAGATTACAAATGTGTGGTACTATTTTACTGTTATTATTCTATTTGATAATATCAAACAGCAGACAGAGTCAATTTCGCGATCCGAGGGTTCTTAACACCATTCGCATATGAATTCGATTATAACAAAAGATTATTTTTCTTTAACACGTAGATCAAATAAAACATGCATAGAATTGTAATTTCTTTTATTGAAATTATGCAAATGAAAAGTTCTGGTATACTAGGACAGACGTTTTATCGAGACACCTTACGGTCTCTGAAAGCCAAGCAATAAAGCTCCGCAGTTGAATTGGCCGGAGAGATCGATCATTATTTAAATTTCATCGATGTTGTATTGCATTTGCATCCCGAGCTTATTTTCAGAACTTACATTAACATTTTCAATGCGATGACTTTTGCATTCCACGTAGATGTCAACAAATATGAAAACGATTGTTTACATAATTGATTTTGCATTTAGGCATTTTAGAGAATCGGAGAACGTGATGAAACACTACCATTCTGTAGATTTTTGTATTTTGTGTTTAATTTGTACAACGAAACATTTTTTATTTATTAAAAAATACGTTTATTGAGATCTACCCGTTTTTTATAACATTACTTTTGCATAACAGCTGTTTCGGCGTCCTACCATCCCATATAAATGACCAGACGTTGACATCTTGTTCAATTTAATTAATTTGGTTTTCATGTTTTCCATGTAAAATTTGTTATCTATGTTGTCATTTTCAGCTGCCATATTATTAGGGACGCTGTCAGCCTCTTGGCATTTATTGAGGAATTTGTTCGATGAATTCCCAGGAAGGAGGCTTTAGAACATTGTATCTTATTATTTTTTGTATTTGCACATTTATGGGACCTTTATTATCAGTAATATCTATTACCGACGATTTTTTTACCACTAATTGCATAGTTTTTCAACGTTTTCATTGCACACAAATATCGGTGGCTAGGAACCAATAAGGTGCGTAGTTGCGACGACCAATATAGATTTGCTCAAGTGTTGCGTATTATCATTTCAGCGGACAACTAACATGAAAAGGATCTAAGTAAAGACACTAAAAAGTTATTTTTTGAAATGAGAATTATTCTCTGACCTCTACAATTATTCAATCGGCTGAATATAATTTGTAATATAGTATTTTTATTGCGGTAATTCGGCTCAGTTATGATATTTTTAAACAAATTTTAGAGTGTCTACAGGTACACACCGCCCGTGAGCTCAACCTTGTTCGTGAATTACAGCAGACACGTGTAAATATATTACTGAGATAGCGTCATTGAAATCGTGAAAATTGAACATTCTTGTAATCTACGTATTTTACATCACTATGAATGAGTTTATTAGGAAATCGGTCCAAACTGAGTTTCTTCAATCTTAAGCCTGAATTATTGTAATGCTGGTCGAATATTACGTCATTAATTATTGGAATAAACTAACACGATACTCGTATACGTTTTGAAATGAAATGATTAACATTTTTAATTGTTATCTTGTTACTTAGTGGAAGCCTAATTAAAATGCGTATTAAGTGTATTGTGGCATAGCAAAGGTACATTTATATATATGTAAACTTAAAATATACTTGACAAAATTCATATTCTTTATATAAAACCATGTACAATGTGACCCTAGAACGGGGTACCCCAGTAAGGTTACATTTTTTTGCGAATTTTTTGTTAAACTTTAAGAAATAAATAAATAAAATATATAAATAAATGTACTTACTCTTTTTTAATTAGTTTTAAAAACTAACTAACTAACCATCAGGCCGTTTCCCCGCAGGGGTAGGCAGAGAGGACCGACCGCCAAACAACTCGATCTTGGCATACACTTCTTGCTTCATTCACATTCATACATCGTCTCATACATTCTCTTCTATTATTCCGACTTCTGACATGGCCGGACTCAACTATTTGATAAATACTTGAGTCTTTATAAGATATAAAAAAATAACTAACCATCGCGCCATTTCCCGGGGTAGGCAGTGTGGATGGACCCTCACAGATCTCTGCCTTTACACTTTACACATATTTCATGCTTCATTGACATTCGCGCATCTTCTCATAACGCCTCTTGACATGACCCGTTTGATTATCATGATCATGCCACGTCTTCTTCTTCCATTCACTTGTGCATCATGTATTTCCCGTTACGAGTACGTAAGACCACCAAAGCGTCCCTTTCCTTATCTCGATAATTATACTTCGGTCTCAGCTCTGTATTTATGTTTTTATTAATCTAATTTTTCCCTTATAATTAAATTTGCTTCAAACTGGTGAACAAACAAGATAACGTGGTGTGAATAAAAGGATGAGAGAGAGATTAACGTGGCGTTAACGTGAAAAGGTAAGTAAATAAGGTGGAAAATTGTATGTGCCAAAGTAAAACAAAGGATACACAGAACATCAATAAAACACGGCGATTAGAAAATAATATATTGTCAACGCTTTTTAGAACCGATACTTCTTAGAATATTACCCAGAGTATTGACTGACGCATACATAATGATGTTTTCTTACACTAATAAATTGTCAGATAATAAATAAAAAGTTTCTCGGAAGATCTTAGCAAATGTTACTTACATTTGTATTCGACACGTTTATTGCAATATTGATTTACTATACATGTATTTAATTCTTACAAAAACTGTCGAAAGTGCATTCAATGCAATATTGGTGAAGAGTTGAAGATGATCAATTTTTTTTAATTATTAATTATTTTTTTTGAGATTTAAAAACCTCGTTTTAATATTTAATCGTTGTAGAAAATAATATTAACATAATCATTATAAGGACAGCTGCCAATAATATGGGATAAAAAATGGAGAATAATATTGACAAATCTTGAATTTGAGATATGATATCGATGAAGATGACACAAATTGAACTGGTCTTAAGTTGGTTAAGCGGTTGCCCCGGATAGGCAGAGGTCCTGGGTTCGAGTCCCAGATGCGACTGAAACCTTTTTATTTTCTGTCGTTTTTTCCGTTTTCATATTTCATTTAGGTTATGTTAATATTATTTTCTACAGTGATTAAAAATTGTACATGTACTTATCCGGCTTCCAGTATTAAATTCAACAACCAAAAAATTTATGAGTACGTAAAGACATATTTTTTGTAATATTGATTGCAGACCAACACAGTTAACTTTGCAGTCGGTGGCATCTCCATCTAACTCTGTAAACATTGAGGATACAAGTTACAGGTGTAAAATAAACCCCCTGGCTTTATTTGGATCAATTAATTATCAGTATTTTTGACCACACATCAACAATATAAACAAAAAAATTAAATGAAATACAGCAACCAACTTTTTGTACAAAATTTAAATCATCAACTCTTGATAAATCTGACTAATGTTTTTTAATCTAAATGGGGGTAACTCGTCTGAACTGGTATTATCGGGGCTTTTTATAGGTTTTCAAAGCTCACGAAAGTTTTGAAAATATCGGGTCACTTTTCGTAGGTTTCCGATTATTTGTGTTTATAGAGCCCCCGAGACGATCAATGATAATTGTCAATGTGCTTACGTCATTGACAATTTGTATTGAAGTGCGATTGACGTGCTATTGACGGAACTTCAATCGATGTTTTCTCTCCAGTTGTTTTATGGACGTCTGCAGAAACAGTGTATGAATAATATGGTAGTCTTTTGATTGTACTTTCCATAATTCTAGACAATCGCGATATGATGCAATTGCAAGTAAAACAAATTTTCGTTTCGCGATAAAACAGAGTTTCAAAGGGCTCGATTGTCAATCGCACAGCGAAACGGTCAAATCACTGCGCCAATGACGCTAAACCAAAATACCTATCATTGCCCCGGACAATGGGAAGTCTTAATTGTCCATCGCTTCAATTGCCTCAGTAAACGAGCAATTAGCAATCAATGACGTAAGTATACGTAACCATTGATCCTGGATTTCAACTTAAATTAAAAACCAAAATTGAAAACTTGAAGAAATTAGACAAGATGCCATATCGTCTCCTCCATACTTTTTCGACAGTTCGAAAAGGAAAACGACACTCGGATGGTAACTAACAGTATTTTTTTTTTTTTATTCCAGAAAATAGAAAATTACGTTTTCGTTTAGTTAATGATTACCCAAATAAATACATTAAAATTTTAAACATTTAAAATATTTTTTAATTTCATTTTAGATTGAACGTTTTACTTTTAAACACACCTAGACTTTTTTAATGTTCATCTGGAAGGCAATTATATAAGCCCCCCCTCCTCATAGCTAATGGATTGCTTGCCATATTGTGTATGTATGGTGTTCAAATGGATGTTATCATGGTGTCGTGTACTTGTGACGTTTATTTGCATATCCCATTGCTTAAACTTTCGATTCCTCTTCTTTTTATGGTGCTGTCTTCTATCGGAAGTTGACTGTCATCAGGGAAATCTTCACTTTGCAGGCAGCCCGGAACTGCACTCGTACCAGTCATATTGATTATAGAGTCATGAAGTGTGACTTCTTCCTCTATATCGGCTCCCATCAATACAAATTTAAATACAAGCTAGAACATGAAAGCATAATACTAATAGGTATAGGTTCATTGTCTAATGATGAGAGCAACATATTAATTATAAATCTATAAAGAAAAGGTTTGTTTATTTTCGCTCCGGCACCTGCAAGCTGTTAACACACCAGTTAATATTTGGTTTGATGTATCGCGATTAACCCTTTAATTGCCCGCGGATCGGCGATCCGGAGCCGCCGATAGCGGATTCCGTAGCCTATATAAATGCTAACGGATATTAACGAGGCAACAAAAAAACTATTTTTATTTTATGGGACTCCGAGAACACGCGGCCGGCGGCCTCATCACCATATAAATCACACGAGCAATTGGTGAATATATCCGGGAAGGTCGTCGGGTGGGAGTCGGCAGTCGGCAGTCGGCGGCCGCCGTGGAGCGATCCTCGACAGGGTTGGCGATCAACGGGAAAAGCGCTAAGATTATAATCGATCCACCAAAAATAATATTAATCAAAGTAACTAACTTATTCCAGAAGGTATCACGGATAGTGACCGGCCGGAGTTTTGGTTTCGGTCAGTTTCGGTCAATAAACAGGTTTCGGCCGCGGTTTCCGCGAAACTTCAGCTCGGCACATTATCTCAATTACAATTTTTAAGAAAATGATTATTTAAAAAGAATAATTTGAACATTACTTTAAAAAAAGCTGCTTGTTAAAAGTTGCTTTAAAGTTCAAAGTTTAGACAGTTTGTAATTTTCAAATAATATTTATTATGTCAAAGTTCATCGATGAAATTTAAAAAAAAATACATTAAAAATTACAATTACACTCCATACCTATGTCATCCTTGGGGGTGCTGCGTGAATGGTCTTTTAGAGGATAAGAGGCCGGCAAATCATTCCACAGCCGAGCTATTGAACGAGTTACCATGAACGAGAACGAGAACGAAGCGACCCGTTACCATGAGATAAATGTCGACCATGTACAAATGTTGGGTGCACTTTGACGTGTTTCCCGACTGTGCACAGATGCCGAAGGGATCAATGACGCTGGTTCCTCAGAGCATTTTCCATTGAAATACCGGTTTCTCCACAGAGTCAATGGTTATTAAAAGTTATTGTATTGCTATTGTCTAACATAAAGATCATTAAAGACTAGACAAATTTGTTAGTAGTTCTAAGATATTACGCATTTTTGTAATTCATTTAAAGTTAAAGTAACCTATTAAAAGCGTACATTGAAGAACTGTTACGTAACAACAAACCAAAAATCGCTTAAAGTAAAACAATTTACCAATTAAATTTATGTCTTTTATTTCATAGTGATTTTTTTAAACTTTAATGAACTCTTGTAAGTTTTACAATAAAAGCGCCTACTATCGGGAATAGAATAATTTATTTTCAATCCGATGCTTTACATTCTATAATTTACAATGATAATACCCTAATAAATCGATGTACATGAAATACCAAAGACGTGCATAAATGACCCCGACAAGCTCCAGAGGGCCATCAGGAGAGTCTGGCAGTAATGATGGTATTCTTGGATTTGCGTCTGCGCCATCTGCTTCTCATACGGTGGTGATGCTCTAATAATGGATTTAAATCATAATTGGTTAAGAAAATTGACACAGGCAAAACCTTGCTTTCCACAGTGGAAGATACTCTCAGTATCATCCAGATGAGAACTTTGCATGAAATAGCTTTAGCTATGTTTAGTGACAACATCCGAATAGTCCGGTACTTTCCAATGAAGAAATTATATAATAGAAGTGTGTTGTGTGCGTGTTCGTCTGCCCGTAGTAGGTTCAAATATGTTTTACTTTTTCAAATATCGAAATTATTTCTTGAGCAGATAATCAGTTTAAGGGACCTATGAGATGAAATGATTAATGTTCATTGGCGATTGCTTTTTTTCCAAGTCGATATATATCACACTATTCAGTGGTACCTACTTCCTTTGCAATAGTGATGCCATGGTAATAAAAAAAAGACGAGATGTTGCATGATGGATAATTATTTATTTTACTTTACGTAAATAAGATTTTCGTAAATAAGATGGCAGCCGACTGTGGACAGACTGCAAGATAATAACCATCATCAAATTCACCATAATTTACAGTAATGTAATGATGGTATGGACCTCACTAGGGCGTGGGTTAGGGAAGGTTAGGCTTGTGAAAGCAAAATATAGGCTGTGGAGGCCGCATTGTATTTATTGATTTATATTTTATATGAGAATATGAAACAACTTCCAAATGTACGATCGCTAGGGGCACTGGGAGCGTTTACGAATTTATATGGAAAGGTTTTGATATAAGGCACAGTTCAGTTGACTTGCTTTCAATGACTTTAAAAAAGTCTGTCGATTCATACGTGTGTTAATTTATCATGGAATCATTGACACCATGCTAACCTTCCATCAGCGCCTTGAACGCTACCGAAGAGTGAGAATTCTGATGGAAGATTAGGGCTTTGTAAAGAGCCGCCATCATATTTTTCACGAATGAGCTTAAAGCACAAGCGTATGATTTCATAATTATTTTAAACAGCATCTCGGTCGTAATAGACCTATCCAAAGGATTAAAAGTATTTAAGTTAATTTAATGTCTTTATTAATCTAATTATTAACACACATTAAAATGTCTTGGATGTTTTTGGCACTAATCCCACAGTTAGTAAGAAGGTACATAATATCTTTAAAAAGCTAAGTTTTTGAAGTCGACTATAAATGAGTCAATTAATCCAATCAAAGTCCGTAGCCAAAAGTCAACAGCAGCAGCGAGTCAGCCCTACGCACCGCGCACAGATGTCTCTGGTGTGGCGCATGAGAACTCGAAGCTTCTGACCCTGAACGCTTTGCCAAATTTTTTCCACATCCGCATTTTTCCGGCACGTACATAGTTAGCTCAGACAGGTGGGCGGCTAGTGGTTTATGGACTGGATTTAGTGATATTTGAAGAAACTCACTTTTTGCGAAGCCCTATCGCTTTGGGAATCGTTTAACCCGGCGCGTGTGCGGGTCACGTGGAAAATCACCGCACTTTTTCCAACAAATAACGTATTTTCTATCAGGGGAGACATATTTGGTGTGGCGAAATCTCTCGTGTTAATTTCTAATCATATGAGCTAAATGAAAGTGATCGATGGGTTCCACGCTAGAAGAATTATTAATTTAATACACGATTTCAAAATGGCCACACCAAATTAGTCGGAGAAAGCAAGTCTCATGAGATAACCAATCACAAATTGCGGATGAAATACGTATAACTGTGTGGCTGCCATTAGTAACTGTTCATCGCTAACTGCCGGTGGATATGCTTTTCATTGACGAGGCGACCACCGGATATACTCATTATGACTTTAAGATGATTTATTGTGGTATCGTTCTCGCGTAAAAAATTGTCTAGGACTTTAACCTGGGCCAACCAACGCCAACGGAGAGCCACTAGCCGCAGCCGTGAATCGTCAATACCGAAGCTCTGCGGGAAGCGTCCATTTGAAAGATGATTGAAGTGTTTCTCTACTTACAGCATCCGTATTCTGAGACGTGAGTCTCGATTCTCTATCGATCGTGAATCCTTATAAGTTCTCATACTAAATGTGTTTTTTTTTGTGTACAGACGCAATGAATCGGCCTTATTGTATTTTGGGCCTGTACGTGGTTATTTCCCATGATTGGCCTGTTAACAATTAATTCACGTGTATGAGGTTGGAATGCTCCGACGGGCGTCGAAGTAAATTAGCCTGGTATAACTGAACAATAAAACAATTTAATCGGGCGTAAATCATGGTTTAGTCACAAGAGAGACGCCCAGTTTGATCTATATAAATTCCATGGCTATAAACGATATCAAATGTACGTTGCTCTTCCATAACTAGATAAGTACCTGATAAACCTGATAATGGAATTACTGTATTATAACTGCCAGATTATATTGCACAGAAGATAAGTGAGTAAAAAAGGTAATATCTCAGAGGATTAGTTTTAGGTATCCACAGATAATGAATCAATCAACATTTATTTACTGTATTAGATTTCCCAGTAGGCAAACCTTTGAAGATTTTTTCAACGCCTTCCTATTCTTATATTTAAAAAAATACAACGTTTTATATCAACACATATGTGAACTTGTGAAGCGTACTACGAAATGTATTTATATATTTATTATATTAAGAAATACACTTAAGTCTACTACGCGTTGGGAAGGCGAATATGAAAAAAATATTCTAAGCCTTGTGAAGATGGTACAAAGAACAATTATTAAAGTATTACAGAAAAAAACATCTACATTCCCATCAGCAATATTGTTCAAAATATTCCAAGTTCCAAAAATTGAAGACATCTATTAAAAATACTCAACATTACAGATATTCATAAATAATACAATCAAAACTAAAATCATTGGCATAAATACAATATCAAAACTCCTTTACTTTCTACACAACATATGCACAATACCTAATTATATTTACAAGGGATAAAATATTTTAATAATCTTCCCGGAGAAGTAAAAAAAAAAAAAACAGGTTTACTAATACAAAAAGAATAAACCTAATAAAAAAAGGTTTAATGATACAAAAAATAAACCTAATTAAAAAAAAAACAAAAGGTTTACTAATACAAAAAGAATAAACCTAATTTTAAAAAAAATACAACAGGTTTACTAATACAAAAAGAATAACCTAATAAAAAACCAGGTTTGCTAATACAAAAAATAAACCTAATTAAAAAAAAACAAAAGGTTTACTAATATAAAAAGAATAAACCTAATTTTTAAATAAAAAACAGGTTTTTTAATACAAAAAGAATAAACCTAATTTAAAAAAAAAAACAACAGAACGAAATCAAACCATATTTACTATAAATAACATTTCATAATCAATATTCATTTTATCTATTAATAATATTTGGATAATTTGAATAGAGCCATATTTGTAAAAAATCACCGCAAAGGCACTTAGCACTCATGATACATTATTTATACAGCTCTATGTTATAAATTGTTTTTGTGTTTGATTCTTAGAACTCAATTTAATTTATTTAAAAAAAAAATGTATGTAATTCAAATTTAATAATGTTATCATTATGTTCTGCAAGTTTCGGCGTTCCAGGCCATTTTCAAACAGTTTGAAAATGGCTTTGAACGCCGGAATACCTGTCACAATATTAAAAATTTAAAATTCTTGCAGAACGTATTAATAACTTAATAAGGTTTGAATTAAATTAAATTTTAAAGAATTAATAATAATAATAATATTTTTTTTTGTAATTCCATTATAATGTTTTGTAAACATATAATATTTGAAATAAATAAATGAAAATAAACGTATTTTCTGGTATACATTTATAAAGCGGTAGCAAAGGGATATTATTGCAAATACTTCCTATTAAGATAACACTGACAAAAAGATTAATTAAAAGCAAAACGGCAATAAAAATACTTCTGCCCAACTGGTACCTTGGTACTGTAGTTATTGATCTTTTAACAAATAAGCATGGAATAACATCGATCTCTGTTATAAATGCCGATCGATAGTTTAGCAGCAGATAAAGGTGGCCACGTAATAAATTAGTTCTTCCGTGAATGTGCGATGAATGAACTAATCAGGGCTGTCAGTTTGGCCACGGCACGTCTGTGCCCGAGACCAAAACGTAGGCACTGAGATCGATGGTACTTCGTGTTTATAAAATTGTGGCAACCCATAAGTGGTCATATCTCTTGATCGGAAGGTGTTAATAAATTGGTCGGTCTTCCACGAAGATATTTCTCCCTAGAAAGGAAAATCGAGTTAATAGCGGGTTCCTGGGACTTTAATGATCCGAGTTCTTGGGATACAACTGCCGACAACAGTCCTACTTAAATTAGAAATCGTCGAGACCTCCCAATAAACGATCGATGGTTCCAACAACTGTGACTGACTACTACCACTTGTTGATTCACAGGTGTAAAAGTTCCGTAATACTAGTTGGTATTCCAGAAAGCTAACTTTAACTCGTGAAAGCTCAGCCGTCTACGCAGGCACGCGTAGTATGTTGAGATTATAGATTTGGCAATAACTTTGGCAAACTGAATACATTAGAAATAAATTTAATATTCAATTGTGCCACTACAATTAAATACGACCACTATTAAGAACTTCGCGATAAATCCCCGCTGCAACTTGTCACTTGCCACTCGTTATTATAAATATATATATATATATGCTAATAAATATAGGTATGTACTGTTATGTATGCAAACAGGTAAAGAAGATTTCTACTCTTGCAATACGCCAGTCTTATTTTAAAGGTCAATGAATCCCTACCTGTTGACACTCAATTGCATCAATTAGTTATGTTTCATCGTTTGATTGATGATTTAGATATGCAATTTGCTTAGGTTTTTCACCAGTCAACAGCGTCCTATGTTGAATTTTGTAGAATCAATGTGTCCCCGGAGAACTGGTTGAGTGGACAATCTTCAAAAATAATTAATGTAACTGTACCAGAGTAGTTTTTTTTTATATAAATTCTCAGTAGATACTTCGTTAGTACGATGCGATAAATGTAAAAATTTTACAGTTTTTTTTTAAATCATGTTTTTTCGATTGAAAAATTGATCGCCTAGAATTATTCTAGATTTCTTAATAAAATTCTGCGAGTAGAACACAAAAAAGGAAAAAATCAAGTATCAGAGCATACGATGATATCGATTTTAAAACTCGTAAACCTTTTCTTGGATTTGGTTTATTGTATAACGTGGCAAATTAAGTTATTTAGAGAATGATCAGGATATGTTATAAAATTTGTGCTTCAGAGGAACGGCAGCGCTGCCTGTTTCATGCATAACTTAATTTTGGATGTGAGGCCAAAATACCCATCCAAACTGAATGATATATTTTTTAATTGAAGGTTTAATAAATATCTAGTACGTATGAGAAGTATTTTATTTTTTGTTGTTTTAAATTATGAAGTATAGGCCACAAAAAAAAACATAATTTTAGAAGCAACTTAGAAAATTATTTACGGGTTTACAGTAATTTTTTTTTAAATTATCTATTTGCTATGTAAATATGATTATGTAAATAAAAATACTAAAACAAAACACAAAAAAAAAAACCTTTTTACTGGTCGATATTTTAAATTATGTACGGCACATTTGTGTTCCAACGTAAATTAGTCGTTTTTAATTTAATTTATAGTCCACCATAATGTTTACTTTAATATGTTTTTAAAAGTTTTATTTTATGTTTTATTATATTTTCAAAGTACTTCTTTTATATCACCGTTAGGCCCCAAATAATTGTTAAAGTTGCCTCTAAAATCGCAATAAATCAATTCCTTTAATGGTCTATATTTCATAATGTAAAACAAAAATAAATTAATTAATTCTAATCCGTGCTAGATATTTACTATACTTTTTAATGAAAAAAAAGATCATTAGATTTAGGCGAGTATTTTGGCCTCAAATCCAAAATTAAGTTTTGGATGAAACGGGCCGAGCAGCCGTTCCTCTTAAGCTTCACATAATAAAGTAAAACACGTTTTCGGGCGCTTTTTTGTTAGTTGCATAAATCGACAAAGGCGATCAATGTCGATATTGAGCGTTTAGTATTGGTAGATACATATTGTTTTATTATACTGAAAACTTAATATAATTGGACCATCGACCCGATCGCTGACTACCCGGAAGACTCTTGAAGGACAATTTAACCGAAGGCTTCTGATTATTTATCGCCGTCATATCGAGAGGTGGAAACAGTCTGGGATCGAGGACACGTGGTTGTGTTTTCAAATGCCTTTGTGTCGTTCAAACCGACACAATTTTAATGTAACAGAGTATACAAATAAGATATAAAATGCGTTTAATTTTTAAAAAGCTATGTTTTTATTTATAGTTAGTTATATATAATAATATCCTAATATAAATATACAGCAATTTTGTGATCTTTTCAGCCAGAGAGCCAATTTATATATTTTCAATTTGTTGGCGGGTCGCAAGGGGTAGGGCAAATTCAACATGCCATGGTTAACTTCGCAGTCGGTGATGTCGCTAACCTACTAAAACGGTACTTTTTTTAATACATTTATCATAGAACGCACAATCAAAACCCCGCAGGCGAAATTTTCCAAAGCCAATTTTTTTCGTTCCAAAACCAATTTTTATCGTTCTAAACTATAAAAGAACATGAAAATAAAATGCTTTTAATTTTAGCCGACCGATTTAAACTGGACAGATTAGATAAGAAATATTGTAATCTCTTCTGTTATATGTTTTCATAATTTACAAAATTTTACTAGGTGTTATGTGTTAACTTTTGTCATTCGGAAAGATTAGGATTTTTATAAAATGAATTCCTTTAAAATCTATCAAAAATAGAACCCAAAAAGTCGCAATTTATTTTTTCTACTTTGATGATCAAACCACAAATATTTATTGTGTTCAGTGTAATATTTTGCGTGCATATATATATCAAATATTTTTTAAATCTTGTTACTTTAAGAGGAACGCCTGTTTCATATAAAACTTATTTTTGGATTTTAGGATAAAATACCCACACAAACTGAATAAATTTGTTTTCAAATTAAAGGGATAGTAAATATCTAGTAAGGATTAGAAATATTATATTTATTTTTGTTTTAAATTATGAAAAGTTTGATAAAAGAAGTGGATTTTTCATGATTTTAGAGATAACTTTGCAAATTATTTGCGAATTTACGGTAATTTATTTAAAAATTGTAATATTTTTGCTATATTAATATGATTAAATTGAATAAAATTTAAATTAAATATTTTATGTAAAATTGTTTTTTCGAGGATATATTTTAAATTATGTACGCCAAATTTGTATTGGAACGTAAATTGGTAGTTTTTAATTTATATTTAAGCTCATTGTAATTCTTATTTTAATATATTTTTTAAAAATTTAAATTTTATTAGTAAACAGAGATTTTTTTAATTACCATGAACCCCCAAATAATTGCTCTAAAGTTGTCTCTAAAATCGCGAAAGAACGATTTCTGTAATGGCCTATTTTTTATAATCCAAAACAAAAATATATAAAAGTACTTCTAATCCGTTCTAGATATTTGCTATATCTGTTGATAAAAAAATATCATTCGGTTTGGATGGGTATTTTGACTTCAAATCCAAAATTAACTTTTGTATGAAACAGGCCGCGCAGCCGTTCCTCTCAAGTGGTTGACTCGGAAGACCGACTTAAGTTTGCCTTTAAAACCTTCTGTAAAACGGAACAGAAACCGTTGAATATTTTTTACCGCAAACTTTTTGATATCTTATTTAGTCAAGTGCACTATACGAAAAGGTTTGCGCATGACTGCTCTAAACTTTTAAATAAAGATCATTAATTTATTAAGATGCGTTCAGAGATGTTTTCTCAAATAAAACACTCCTAGAGTACTGTAAACTTACCTACATTAAATGACGAAACATCACAACTTACTAATCTAAATAGAGTAGATTTTAATTACTTAAAATACAATTTATAAACATTACGGAAGTATGTTTTTAACACATTAATTACATTATTATATTATCAAAAAATGTTGTTCCGGGATGACACTTCTGTGTTTTCTATATTTAATAAACACAGAAATCAACGATGCTATAATTTATTCATTGACTGGTGACGGGAATTATAAATATTCTGTAATTACTGAAGATTGAATCCATTGATCGATTATTTCAGTAGATTAAGAAAAAGGATAAGAAAAGAAAATCCATAACATTCAAGGTTAAAAACTATGGATTCTTTTTGAATAATTGCTGACAAAACCGTCTCTCGTTGTTTAGGCTATCTTTCAATCAAACTCGGGGATTATTTTACCACCGTCAAAACGAAAATATTTCTACTTAACGGCCAATAACTACTTCGGCACTGAGCACGAATTTATGACCTATGTTTAAAAATACAGACCCCGTTCCACGCTTTCGGACGCGTCATCTTTTCGTCCATGGTTATAAAGGTCATTATCGGACTTGAATCAGAATAACCAGCGAACCTAATAAAATGGAATTTTTTCTAGGATTCTATTGCAAGCTGGAGACAATTTATACATCCACGGCTAATAAATAATTTAATGTTTCGGTATCTGGAGGGGTAAAATTAAATTCATACATTTCATTGTAAAAGATATTAAAAAAGAGCATGTCACATAAATTAGAATAGAAA